>JAJGOT010001115.1:0-71692 GCA_022457155.1 Cladopsammia gracilis | reverse complement strand
AAGTGGCAAGTCCCATCCCCCGTGAGGGAGGTACAGAGCTATAACTGACACGACAACTAACAACAGCGAGGCATAAAAATTCCTCTGACAACATGACATTGGTTGCATTCTTAAGGTTTAAACGAGCTTCGTTCTCATTTATAAATCATTCAAATCTTGTAGCCGCGCAAACAGTTGTTACGTGAACGTGTTGCTTTATTCCTCATGCCTGAAAGTCCATTTTGCGAGGCTAACGGCAGCTACTTTCAACGGATAACAAACCAGCAATGTACTCAACTCGTTTTATTTTAGATTTTTGTTTTACTACGGCTTTTAGTTCCGAGGTGAAAACATTTATTTTAAATTTCACGCCGCGGAAAATAATAGTTTATGTAAATATGTGTTTTTATCTTTATTCATGAATGCACATGGCGTTTTGAAGCAAAAAAAAATAACACCTCCCTAAAAGTCACACCTTTGCGCTAAAGTGCGCTTGTATGAGCGCACATTCTACCGAAATGAAAACGAAAATCTTAGACCGACCCAGTTTTATGAGTCTATTTCGGAAAGATGCACGCACTCAGGTTGTCAAGCCGAAGATTTTGCGATCATGCACGAACTTTTCGGCGTGGTTTGGGTAGTGTCACTTAAAACAAAAGACCTATTGTTTAAATCTTAATGTGCGAATTTGACCCGGTACAATGGACCATTTCTTGATACGAGCGCGCTTAGAAAAACTTAACCTGAGCTTTTTTAATTAACTTGATAAGACCCTCATCGCTATCAGAGCACAAATCCCATTAAGTAAGGGTTAGACAATGAATGCGAGTGTTCTATGGGATATAGTGCCTCGAGCATAGATAGAAGTCCACGAGGGCGTAGCCCGAGTGGCACTTCTATCCAATGCGAGAGGCGCTATATCCCATAGGACACGAGCGTTCATTGTCTAACCGTCTTAGAAAATGGTCATATCCGCGAAGAAAACATATGTTATGCAGATTGTATTTATGAGCGTATTTTAATTGTGTCATTCACACTTGGGAATCACGTTGTTATTTTGTTTTGGATGTCGCCGTAATGTTGGTAGAATTTTACCAATAACAATGCTTTTCTTTCTTTGGAGCTTTGTTTATTCTTTGTTGTTTTGATGGCTCATTTGCTCCGGCTATGAGCCAGTGTACAGAGCTCGAGGAACTTGAGGCCGTCCTTGCCACTCAAGAGTTACTTGCTTTTGAGAGCGTAGACATATCCGAGTGCTTGGGGGATGATATGAATTCGACAAAAGTGCACGTTTCCAAAAGTCTACGACAGTGAACGAAATTGAGCAAACAGAAAGAGTCAGAATTCCAAAGCACGGTGAGACCAGTCTTTCGGTTGTTTCGGTGTGTACCGGAGGACAGATGACGTAAAACAAAAGGAACAAAGAACGACAATAGAGCGTATGCACATGACGTCACGGCGGCCATATTGGTGTACCAAAACAATAGAACGGCGGCCATGTTGGTGTACCAAAACAATCCTGTGGGATTTGAACGCTTTTCTTATGTTAACACTTTCTTTTGTTCCAATAAATTTGCATAGCTGCTTGCCACGTGAGTGCATACGCTCTATAATACAAATGCAAAACAAGACCAAAAATACAATACCTCACAAACAATAGAAGACAATGAGTACCGATACACGCAGAAAGACCCAGTCTTTCGTTTAATTTTTCCTAAAAATTGTTAAGTCGAATTTCGTTTTGTTATTTTGGTGATTAATCTCTTGCTTAAGTTATGTAAAGCGAAAACTTCAAATAAAATTGTCATTGTTGTTTTTGTTTAAATCAGCAGCCTGTAATTCATTAGTATGCTCTATATACTCATTAGTATGCTCTATTTTCTCATTAGTATGCTCTATATAGAGCATACTAATTAGGCTGTAAGACAAAGGAAAACAAAAGAATTCATTAGTATGTTCTATATAGAGCTTACTAATGAGTAGTTATTTTACCCCACAATTTCCCTGGGCTTCAAAGCCCCCGCCTCTTTACATAATTTAAGACAGTTTATGGGATATAGAGCACACAAATACTGGGCACTGATTGGCTGAGTGGGTGTGACCATTTTCTAATACGTAGATAATTAGGTAATGGTAATTGCCTCTACTAACAGAAAGGTGCTAGTCACGAAATACGGATAAGCTAAAGTTTCTATGAAGCATAAACTGGTATGTTCTCGAAAAAGGCATGAAGGCTTTACGCCAAACAAAATGAGTAATAAAGACATTTTCCAGTAAGGGCATCGCAAAATGTCCAACTGAAGTAGGGGTCAAGTCATAACCCAATTGATCTTAAGGTGAATAGCATTAGACCCGATTAAGATTGTTTATTCAGCGACTTCATTTGTTTTGAAGTACCGATGTACCAAAATCATACCAGAGAAAACATCATTTGATCACTACGAAGAATCACTTACAAGAGTTCAAGTTAAGAGCGAGTTAACAACATTTTTAGGTGCTTCAAGATTATATAATTCTTATTGCCTATATTTTTAACACCAAAAACAAGTTTCCCTTAATTCTAAAACATAACTATAATTAAACATATGTGACGTTTCATTGTTTGCATTTTATTGTTTTACAAAAGATTATATGGAAAGGACCAGACAGAGTTGGTTTATTCTTTTTCATCGGGTTTATACAAAGTACTTTTTGATTCCCTTGCTTTTCTATGTCTCACCGTACTGCAATCATCGTTCGGGTGAAATTAATCCTATTTATTCTTAGAATGCTTGTAAGGTTCAGCTCTATATCTGTAACGCCGCGATCGCCTTTTAGTTTTATCGTCGCCAACATCTATTAAGTAATTTACTAATTGGATTCGAGGTCGTTTGCGCTTCGGTGCTGGCGATGGTGTTTGTACTGTGGGGGGAGGGGTCGAGACGGCTACATTTAAAGGTAGTGACGTTACTGCGGAAGTTTCTTGTATGGCGGGCGCTACATTTCGAGAGGGTGTCGCGATAAATGGATTTAAGGGTGTAGAGGTCGTCACCGCTGCTACGGCTGTGGGTTCTTGTATAATGGCGGGTAAATTACCCTTCGGATGAATTGCAAAACTTCCCTTCATTCCATCAGACTGTACTGTTGAGGTGTTGCATTCAATTAATGTTTAAACTCAGATACCTGTTTTGCAGCTCAAGGTACTGTTTGGCTTTGTCATATTCCCCAAGGTCTGTACGAGAGAGAAGGCTGTCCATACTGTCGTCCTGTAGCCCCTGCATGGCTGGGATAACTGGAGCTGTCGAAAGGTTCTGTTGTGTGAGATACTTTAGTAGGTCCTGAGAAATATTGTCTTGTACCCCTGTTTGATTAAATTGTTATTCACCGGGTAGTACATTCGTTCGCGGTCTACAATTATCTTGTGTGGTCGTTTTTTTAATCCACCAGGAGATAACCAAAGGGTCTTCGTACAGCCTCATCGTATTGGTTTATAAAGAAAGCCGTTTTCCCAGGATACATTCGCTTGGCTAGATTCAAAATTTGCAGTTTGTCTCTGGGATTTTTGAAAGGACAAAGTAGTGTCTGTTTAAACGGATGCTTCGGCTTTCCTTCCCCCGATGAAATAGTTCTGTACGATATAAATGACACTTAGGTTGCGGTGATGAGAACCTCGTAAAAAAGGTCTACTTTTCGCTTGTCTTTGCCGGCGTCAATCATCTGATCGTCAAAGACAATTAAATTCCGTTTGTTGACATCGAAATAAGAATCGTGTTCCATTGCAGGAGGAATACCCTTGACAAATTCAATTTCTGATATTGTGACTAGCATTTGCATGTACGCGGGCTGCCATTGTGAATAACACCAGACAATCCTCTCGGATGATGGGTTTATCACGTCTCAGGCCCGTTGTAACAGTGATTGAACCCAAAACGTTTTTCCCGAACCGGTCATCCCTGCAACCATACAAGTAAAAGGGTGCTCGAAGAGAAACCGCTGACACTTTTATGAAGAAATCGGCATTGCTTTAAATTGAGTGAAAGAAGGACTGGTGTGTTTGCTGGTCATGTGTCTTTCACCACCACCGCCACCGCCACCGCCACAATTCTGTCGTTTGCACCACCACCACCACCACCACCACCACCACCCAACCACCACAATTCTATTGTTTACACCACCACCGCCACCATCACCACCACCACCCCCACCACCACAATTATATTGTTTTCAACACCACTACCATCACATTTCTATTGTTTTCACCACCACTACCACCACCACAATTCTATTGTTCTCACCACCAACGCCAACGCCACCAACATCACCACCACAATTCTATTGTTTTCACCACCACCGCCACGACCACAATTCCGTTGTTTTCACTACCCCGCCACCGACACTGAAACTGAAAGGAATGGAAGGAATTCGTTCCATTCCTTTCAGTATCGGTACTGAAAGCGGGCATGTTTAGACTTACTATTGTACCAATTGTTTTAAAAAGGACGCGAAATACAGTGCACAAAATTAGGATAGTAGTATATCCAAACTGGCCTTTGTTTCACGGATCACCGATTAAGAATTGGGAAAGGATTGGACCCATTGTTCTGTGTATGAACAATGAGGTGGATCACTCCGCAAGGCACCGGGATCGAAGTCCCGCAGCCTCCTCCCACCCAAGCGACCCATTTTCCCATATCTCACTATCCTTCCCCAAACCTTACTCCCAAACTACTCCCAAACCTAACATTGTATCCCAACGCTAACATTGCATCCCTAGCTATTCCATGTGGTCCCCTTTGGGTCATGTACCCATGGGGGAGGGAGGGAGGTGGGGGGGGGGGGGGGTTAGTCGTGCCTGATGCAGCACAAAGCGGTTCTCTCACAACAATATGTTCATAACCGGGAATGTTGCCACATCACAGGTCCCCAGGAGGGTTGTCAATTGGATTACCCGTTCGTGAAATGATGCAACTGCAACCATCGGGTTTAAGTTGTGTACAATCTCCCATTGAGGCTTGGATGGTGGCTAAAAGAAACCGAAGAGAAGACGGGCGAGAGCTAGGATTCCCCCGTGGACCAGTAGAGAGCAAGAGTCCCGGCCCAACTGCAAGAGTCGCGCACAAAGGGCTTTAGGTAGCCCCGGAACAATTAAACTCACTGGTGGGAAGGTGGGGAGGCCCCCCTGGGCGTGTGGTCCATAAAGAACGAAAAGAAAACAAAGAATCCAATAGAGGATAAACACCGAGTTCAGCTACCGCCCAACACACCAAATTAGCACCTGAACCTAATCCAGAATTCGTCCCCGGCCAAAGATGCCCAGGGGTAAACAAGTTTCCACTAAACACTGAGTTCAAACTATCACCAAACACACCTAATTAGCACATGGGCCTGAATCAGTATTCGTGCCCGGCCAGGGAGGCCCAAATTTAAATATATTTCCACGATACACTGAGTTTCAGGAATTGCCAAACACACCTAGTTAACAATTGAACCTAGATCAGAATTCGTGCCCGACTAGAAAGGCCCAAACCTAAATAAATTTCCACCGAACACAGAGTTCAACTATTGCCAAAGACACCTAACTGACACCTGAACCAAGTTCAGTATTCGTGCCCGATCAGGAAGGCCCAAACGTAAATAAATTTCCACCGAACACTAAGTTTAGCCATTGCCAAACACATCTTATTGACACCTGAACGTACTTCAATATGCGTGCCCGGCCAAAGAAGTCGAAAGTGAAATAACTTTCACTGAACACATGTGCAGAGGTCAGCTATTATGAAGCACACCTCAAATGACACCTGAACCTAGTTCAGTGCTCGTGCCCGGCCAGATAGGCCCAAACGTAAATGAGACTCTACCAAACACAGAGTTCAGTTATGGCCAAACATACCTTATTGCCACCTGAACCTAGTTCAGTATTCGTGGCCGACCCGAGAGGTCCAAAGCAAAAGAATTTCCACTGAACACAAAGTTCAGCTGTGGCCAAACACACCTAATTGACACCCAGAATCTAGTGCCCGCCCCGAGAGGTTCAAAGCAAATGAATCTCCACCGAACACAAAGTTCAGCTGTGGCCAAACACACCTAATTGACACCTAGAATCTAGTGCCCGACCTGAGAGGTTCACAGTAAATGAATTTCCACTGAACACAAAGTTCAGCTGTGGCCAAACACACCTTATTGGCACCTGAACCTAGTTCAGTATTCGTGCCCGACCCGAGAGGTCCAAAGTAAATGAATTTCCACTAAACACAAAGTTCAGCTGTAGCCAAGCACCCTTATTGGCACCTGAACCTAGGTCAGTATTCGTGCCCGACCCGAGAGGTCCAAAGTAAATGAATTTCCACTGAATACAAAGTTCAGCTGTGGCCAAACACACCTAATCGACACCTGAACCTAGTTCAGTATTCGTGACCGACCCGAGAGGTCCAAAGTAAATGAATTTCAACCGAACACAAAGTTCAGCTATGGCCAAACACACCTTATTGGCACCTAAATCTAGTTAAGTAATCGTGCCCGACTCGAACGGTCCAAAGTAAGTGAATTTCCACCGAACACAAAGTTCAGCCATGGCCAATCACACCTAATTGACACCTGAACCTAGCCCAGTATTCGTGCCGGACCCGAGAGGCCCAAATTTCAGCTATGACCAAACGAACCTATCGAACACCTAATTGACACCTGAACCTAGTTCAGTATTCGTACTCGACCAGAGTGAGAGGCCCGAACTCAAAATGCACTCAGCAACACCTACCCTACAAACGCGGAAAAACCAGTCGATGTGACGCCAACTGAATATCGGAAAATATATTTGCCCCTATGTTGATAGCTTGAGGCTGAACGTGTGGAGCTTGTTGCCGTAGCTGAAGGGCCACTTGTTGAGGTTGTTGGGGCGGTTGAGCCGGTTGTTGTAGCGCTGAAGAACGGGAACTTGAGCCATAACCGAGCAGTGGAACGCGCTTCGAAACGGGTGGCCGTGGGTTTTAAGGCAAATTTATAGTCTTGAATATATTAACTGGTGTGAATCCAATGCTTTCTGTCACATTCCAGCAGTAGTTGATATTAGCCACTTTTGAGACAGTCCAAATTTCCCCCAGTTTTCACACAATTCATTTCCTGCTGATTTAGGCAATTAACAAAGAATTTTTCACCAGCTAAATTCAGCAGAATCATCACAATTCTGATAGATTGAGCAGATTTGAAGAAATTATCAATTGTGTGAAAAATGGCGGAACTCGACGAATTTTTGAGGATTTTTTAGAATTCTTGTGAACTGCTTAAACTGGGAGAAATTTGGACTGTCTCAAAAGTGGCTAATATCAACTACTGACTGCTAAAAATGACCACAAAAAATAATTTGAAATTAGGCACTTTCCAAAACTTCACGCTCTGTCGGGGTAAAGATTTCTCCCAGTCTCCAATGCCCCAAAGCCAGCGTGTCAATTCCATTTCCCAGAATCACTCTTTTGTCATCTTCCGCACTCAGCGCAATTTTGGCTATGTTTTCCGTGAACAAATGGTGCCCCCTGCTGCGGAAGATACTTTGCCTCCTGAGTTGCTTTTTTTTTTGTCTTCAAACATTTCACAAAATTTTCATGTCTCAAACTCTTCTTGATCATACATTTTTTCACTCCTTTTGCCTTTTGTTCCTCCGTGGTTTTTGCATTTTTCTCCATCAGGAAAGAATACAGTTTCGGCCTCAGGGCGACAAATTCTGTCAGAATGGCACCCCCGCATTCATCTTTCATCAGCCCAATCTTTTTCTTGTTTTCTTTCACAATTGGCAATCCATTCAGAACAGCTGGGTGATTTTCTGGGAAATCATTTGTGTCAAACCACTTTGGTACATCTGCGGTAATATCAGCGAAGAAATCTGCCGTTTCAATCTCCAACACCAAAGAATCTGTGTCGGTATACAGAACAGAACAATTTTTCCACTTTTTCTTCGCATACCCATAATGGAAATCATACATCAAAGTTTTGGAGAGATCCAAGATTGACATCCCAGCGAAGATGGGTTTGTTCATGACCACTCGCGTTTTCCTCATCTTGACCGCAATCAGAAATTCATCAAAAATCTTCACGTCTGCGAAGTTGGGCTTGTTAATCAACTTTTCTGCCCTTTCAACATCTTTCACCAGTTCAATCGAAACTCGTTTTCTCAAGTTTTCCATGGTTTTCCCAAACACGGAGTTGTTCATCAGTTTGAAGAACTCTTTTTCAAATGCATTTTTTGCCTTGGCTCTCAGGGCTGTGTTTTTGTCAATGTAACATTTCATGAAAGGTTCCTCTTTGAATGAAATTCCTCGCTTGATGGTTTTCAGTTTCATTCCCAGGGAAAGATAGAGTTGCAGGTTTTTTCCATGCAAAACCATGCCTTCTTTGTCCCTCAGATTTTGCGTCAACTTTTCCACTCCACCCAGCTTCAAACTTTCTGGAGCCAGGGGAAAATCATTATGGTCGTCATGCAGTTCTTTGGGATAAATGAGATCAACTTCAAGAATACAACCTTGACCTTCAGCATTCACAAAGTTTTCCCAGTTTTGCAAATCTTCCTCGCTCATCCATTGGAATTCTCCAACTGGAAGAGGCTGTGACATTGCCCACCCATAAAGGTTGTTTGCATCCAAATAAACCAGAAAACGACAAGCTTCATCGGGGTTGAAATTCTTCATATATTGGTTGTTTGCTTTCGCAAATCGCTTGAATGCATTTGCGTTTCCCCCTCTGATTCCTTTTTCAATCATTAACAACTGATCCACATCTTCCAGAAGTTCCAATTTCACTCCGGTCATTTTCAACATTGCGTCCCAAGCCATTCCGGGGGCAGTGAAGAAGTGAGCTGGATCCAGTTCATAGTTTTCTTCGCAAAGTTTTCTGAAACTTTCCATGACATCGGCAAGCAGCAACACATCCGTTTTCAAATAAAGATCGTGATATTCTCCCATGTTTTTCACTTCAAATTCTTTCCAGACTTTCTGGGCGTGTTGAAAATCTTTTTTCTTCACTTTCTCCTGATTTAATCGGGAGAAAAAAGCGGCTTTCTTTGGTAGTTTTTTCTCAAACTTATCAAACATCCATCAATGAATTCATAGGGATAAACTCCTTTTCGGCGCATCAACTCGCTGCGTTCTCCAAAAAATCTGGTGGTTTCTTTCAGTTCTTCTTTGGGGAGATTCTTCACCAGCGATTCCAATCCCATCAGCGTGAATTTGAAGGAATCCAGAAATCGAATTTCATGTTTCACGGAAAATTCTCTCCATTTCCCCTCTTCTACCTCTCTTCGTTCTTTTTTCAACTCAAACTTTAGGGAGAAGGAAATATATTTCTCCTCGTTGTTGGGGATGCATGTCACGCTCAAAACTTCATCCATTGTTCCCAAAGCTCGCACAAAAAGATGCGCGTCATAATTTTGGAGATTGTGGAAAAACACAGGGGTGAATTTTGGCCGCTGAAACTTTCTGTTGCAAGATCTGTGCGCTGCTCCCCTGAATTTTCCGGAGAAATGGCAGTGATCTCTGACTTTGGACAGGTCTTCTTCTCCGAATTCTTCTCGGCACAACCAGCATACCGTGGCTTCTCGAAATGATTTCCATTCTTGGCTGGTCATGGGGGACATTTCCTTTTTCGGCAAACTCAGGTGAGCTTGCCTCACATGGGAAATCAATTCCCGAATGAAATCTTTGGGGAGTTCTTCGTTTTCATCTTTTGCTCTTTTCAACACGGGTTCCATTTGCAAAAATGGGGAAACGAGATGAAACGCAAATCCACAGGGAATATGCATATGCTCGTGAGTTTTCTGAGTGTTCCCCAAAGGTTTCAGAATAGATTCAAAATCCGCATAACCCACCACAGGCACATGCAGCATTTTCCCATAGTTTTGGAAAGAGCATTCGCCTCCTAAAACTTCAATCCTTGCCGCCTCAAAGTCTCCGCAAATGGCTTTATGTTTCTTCAAACTTTCCACGCTGGGAAATGAATTGAGGCATCTTTTGCAGAAAAATCTTTCATGCCCATGGCGTGAAACTTGAGAGGATGCCAGGCGAGAGAAATTCTTCACCAGGCAATAGTGCGTTTTGAATTCCTCTGTCAGCAGAATCAAATCCACGTGAAATGCCTTTTCTTCCTCGGTAATCCTCAGGGGAAAAACAGATCCATTCCAGCCAAAAACATTCACTGAAATTGTCGGATTTCTTGCTTCAAAAAACTTGATTTTGTCCACGGCCATGGGGAATTCGCAACCATCCCAATTCATGTCTTCCGCTTGTTTTCGCAAATCCGGTGTGATTCTTTCTGGGTGGACTTCAACCATATTTGCGGCTCTGCCCAAGCACCATTTGAAGCACATGTTATCTTCATTTTTCATGTTGATCACGGCTTTCTTGTTCTCCAAGTCTGGGGGCAAAGCAATCCAAGAAGACCCTCGCAGTGGGTTCCAGCGCACAAAATGAATTTCCAAACGCAAAACTCTTTCAAACATCCAATTACTTCCCCTGCGATTGAAGTTTTCCAAATTTTCAATTATTTCTCTTTCCATTTCATCCACAATCTCCGGGTTGTTTCCCAGATTCTTTTTCTGCCGGGAATGGAAAAATGGGTCATCAATTATTTCCTCTCCAGAAGCCAAACTGGTTTGGGACATTTCTACATTCAGAACGCATTTCACTTTTGTTTGTGGATTTTCTCGCAGGAGTCTGAGAATATGCCATCTTGCTTTCCGGAAAAAATCTTGGGGAGTTGGGGAATCATCTCCTTGAATTATAAATTGTTTCGCGAATCCTTTCAAAGCGGATTTTCCTTCTTCCACGACCAACCTTTGTTTCCACAATTCAGCGATTTGCTTTTTCAATCTTTCCACCGCGGGATTGGCTCTTCTCCGAATATCAACATCATCCACATTTTCCAACCAATTCAGCCAATCCGAAACCGTTCCTGTGTTTTCTTCAATCACTCTGGGAATGGCTCTGGAAGGAAAAATTCTTCTTTCCGGAATCAAAATAGGCACATCAATTTTTTCATTTTTGGCATCTAGAGGGTTGGCTTTTCGTCTTTTTCGAGTTCTCAAACGAGTTGCTTTGTTCATTTTGGGCTGATCAATGCCTCCACCTTGCCAAAGATTTTCAACTAAAAACTTCACCAGTTCATTTTTCTTCAATCGCGACCAACCTCGCAAATTTGTCGATCGCGCAAATGATTGCCATGCAGCTAAAGACATTTTTAATGGAGAAAAAAAATCTTTTTTCCCCATTTAAAATGAAGTTTTCAATTCAGGAAGAAGGAAAAGAAAAGCAAACTTTTTTCACATTCAAAGAAGCCAGCGAAAAAACGGGGCTTCCCTCCAAAACGATTTTGCGAGTTCTCAAATCGGGCAACACTAAATATACCAGAAGAACCGACCAAAAAGTGTTCTGGATTCGGGAGGAAGAAGACTCACCATTCATCCAGATTGATGGAGAAGATTTTTTCACCGCAGAGGAAATTCGGGAACGATTTGGGTTATCACGCACAGTTTTTTTCAATCAACTCTGCAAGAAAAAAACTCATTTTCTGGATTCAGGGGAAAAATCGCACGAAGTCACTTGGGTTTCTCCCAGATTGCAAGAATTCATCTATCTCATGAAAAAGAAAGCTGCATTGGAAACGGCGATGCACGCGCACCCCAAAAAAGGGCTTTATAAACATCATAACCTCTGCCAGGCTGAGATGAACGACGCCCTTGTGGATTTGCAAAATGCGTTTTGAATTTTTTCTTCATTGGAGAAAAAATGTCAAGTGAAAACAAATCCACTCCTCTGAAAGAGGCTGAAAAAATCAAAGAGGAAACGGACTGGGAAAAAGCGTGTGACGCAGAAAGAAACTTCCAAAAAGCGGTTGACATAACCACTGGTTTTCTCCCAGTCCGACTGGAAGAGGATCGCAAGTTCATGGAAAAATGGATTTTCGCGATTTAATTCATTTTTTTATCTCCTCCCAAAAAATGAATCCCGAGAAAATATCTATCTCCAGCTGCTCACTCGGAGACCCCTGTAAGAAATCTTCTGGAAAAATTAATTTCTGCCTTCTCCCCTGCCTCCACATGGACTCACGGTTCAAAGTGAAACTCCAAACCAAATTCAAGATTTTCCTTCATGAGGGTGAATCGTTTTCTATGGGCATCACTATTCCGAGCGAGTTCATTAGTTTCTTCAACAATCTGGAAAAACATTTCAACTCTGCTGCGATGAAAAAGAAGCAGGCAATCAAAGAGATTTCCCCGTCTTTTGCTCGATTTCAGGAGGGAGATTTCATTCTCGTGAAAACTGACAAATCCGAGCAGGAAAAGATTTTTACGCAAAAATCTATCCCTCCAAAATTCCCACAACGGATTTCTCCTGCAGATTTTGGGAGTTGTGCGCGGATGGGAAAAAGAAACCCATCTTGAAGCAAAAAGAACTCATTGGCTGTCCTCTCCGCGGGCAAGTCGTTTTTTCCATCAAACATCTTTTCTGCGGAAATGTGAAAGCGATCACATGCATTGTGGACGAAGTTTTGGTGGAGGAAATAGTGCAGGCTGCCTCGGAATTCGATGAGTTTGAGGACAAGAATGAGGACGATGAAGTTTGAGGAAACTTCAAATTTTTCAGAATTTGATTCTGAAAAATTTTGTGATGCAAGAAAAGTTCAAGCAGCTCTGGAAAAAACTATTTTTTTCCCCTGCATTTTTTTTGCTCTGGAAAAAAATGTTTTTTTCTGAAACAGATATCTGTTCCAGAAAAACACATTTTTTGCTCTGGAAAAAATGTTTTTTCTGGAATAGATATCTGTTCCAGAAAAAAACTATTTTTTGCTCTGTATTTTTTTGCTCTGGGAAAAACCATTTTTCTGGAATAGACATCTGTTCCAGAAAAAAACAATTTTTGCTCTGTATTTTTTTGCTCTGGAAAAAATGGATTTTTCTGAAACAGATATCTGTTCCAGAAAAAAACTATTTTTTGCTCTGTATTTTTTTGCTCTGGAAAAAATGGATTTTTCTGAAACAGATATCTGTTCCAGAAAAAAACTATTTTTCTGGAACAGATATCTGTTCCAGAAAAATCCATTTTTGCTCTGTATTTTTTTGCTCTGGAAAAAAACATTTTTTGCTCTGGATTTTTTTGCTCTGGAAAAAATGGATTTTTCTGAAACAGATATCTGTTCCAGAAAAATCCATTTTTTCCAGAGCAAAAAAAAACAGAGCAAAAAATGGATTTTTCTGGAACAGATATCTGTTTCAGAAAAATCCATTTTTTTTCTGGAATAGATTCCCGGGAAAAAAACACTGGGGAAATCAACGATTCTCAAATGGAAAAATGAATCCGGGGGGGGAATTTTTTGCAATCCGGGGTCTATTTTGGGCCATTGTGGGGAAAAAACTGCCCTCTGTGCCCTGCTTCTCTGCTGAACTCAGGAGAAAATGGCTAAAACCCCACAACTGTCTGTGGGTTTGGCGAAATTCTATTTTCCGGAGAAAAAAAGATGCGTTTTTTTTCTGACCCCCATCGTTGAACATGTTTGACAAATAAAAACATTGTTGGGGAGGGTTTTTTATGTTCTTTTTCTCCAGTATATTCATTGCGTTTTATCCATTCCCAGGTTTTCTCTGGGAAATATTTCTCCAAACGATTTTATAAAATTTCAATCAAAATAAAAATCAAAAATTCTTCCAGAAAATAGTTTTCAGCTTCCCCACCCACGTGATGGGGGAAGTCAACTTTTTTCAGTTCATTTTCCTGCGAAAATGAACTGAAAAATTCAAGAAAGTTTCATTTTTCCCCTGAATTTTATCAATTGTGAATTTTTTCCCCCTGAATTTGCATTTTATCCCCCTGAATTTGCATTTTGTTCCCCTGAATTCATCAGAATTTGTCCCTCTGAATTTGTCAAGATTTTCCCCCTGAATTCATCAGAATTTGTCCTCCTGAATTTGTCATTTTCCCCCTGAATTTGTCAAGATTTTCCCCCTGAATTCGCCGGAGAATTCAGATTCGTCGAGAAATTCCTGATTTTTCCTGAGATTTGCGGCGTTGGCATTTCTCCTGAGAATCCACAAAACAAAGTTCCCCAGAAGATTCCGAAAATCATTTATTTTTTTCCACCTATCAAAATGTGGGTTTTGATAGATGCAGTTTCCAAAGAAAGGCAGCCAGCGATTTTCGTCCCAGGCGAAGTTGGCAGCATTCATGCATTTTTCTCCTAAAACTTTGAACAAAGCAATCAATGAAGGAAGAAACAAATTTCAGTTTCGCGGGAGGGAAGTGACAGTTGTCGACCAAAAAGTCACTCGTTTTTCAGTTCATGAATCTCCCAGTGATCCTCCGCTGGCGAAATTTGAAACCGAAACCGAAATGGCAGCATGGATCGGAGTCACAAGGCAAGCCGTTTCTTGCGCTTTCAAAAGAACTGGCTGGTGCCAGAGTTGGAAAATCAGGAAAAATGGAAAAGGTTATTTCATGAAACGAATTGCCGACAAGGAACCGGTGGGTTCTCTTCCCGAAGCGGCTGGAGCGGAGCGAAGCGAAGCGAGCGAAGCGAGAAAAATCCCGGCCATCACCCAAAAACCGCATGCGATTCCCGTCAGAGTCACTTCCCCCAGTTCAACCAAGATTTATCCCAATGTTTCGGCGGCAACATCTGAGTTGGGGATCGATGCGAGAACAATTCATGATGCATTGAAAAGCGGGAGAAATTCCTTCACCCGGAGAAGAGATGGGGTCAAATTCCAAGTTGAAAAAGCATCGCTGCAACCGCAGAAGAAATCTCTTCCTCGCCCCGCAGATGTGGTGGGTCAGAAGGCGCTGGATGATGTGCAGCGAAATTGGGGAATGAAGTTTCAGTGGATGAAAAATCGCTATCCGGGATGGGAAGTGACTTTGACCCCCGACATGGAAAAGTTTCAACAAAGCGGGTGCTTTTCAACCCCAACACCGGCAGTAATTTTCCCGTGAAAGTCTGGCAGGATTTTATAGATTATTTTGACAAGCGGTATTTGGATTACCCCTATGAAACAGACTTTGTGAAATATTTCGCAGAAGGGGTCTGGAAGTTCTCAGCGAGAATCAGCGAGACTGAATTTGAGCCCTGGTTTCGTTTTGTTTTGCAAGGCCAGGAGAAACCAACCAGGATGGAAGTTTGGGTGGAGAAAACCCCACCTGTTCCGGCTCCGCGGAAGAAGGAGGAAAAAGTGCCGCCTGTTCCGGCTCCGCGGGTGAAGCGGCAGGAGGAGAAAACCCCACCTGTTCCGGCTCCGCGGAAGAAGGAGAAAGTGCCGCCTGTTCCGGCTCCGCGGGTTAAGCGACAGGAGGAACCGGAGGAACCGGACCAACTGGAACGAGCTCGCATCCAGATGTATAATGACCTCGCGCGGGAGAAGATAGAAAAATCTCGCCGTCGTGGTGATAATTGGACAAACATGAGGTGCAAGTATCCGGGATGGTTTTTGGACAAAGATGTCGACGTGGAATTTGAAGAGACCATGATGCTGTTATTCCACCCTGACTCAGGCGTTGATATTCAGGTGAAAGATTATGCTGGCATTGCCAAGTATTTTTCCAATCGAAACTATCTCTATTTCCCCGATCAAGCCGCGTTTGACAAAACAATCATGAACGGGACATGGAAGTTTGAAGCAACCACGAGTGGGTATGAAGAGGAAGAATGGGTTCGCTTGATTTTCATCTGGGGGCAGTGAGCAAAGCCGTTCTCAAAGATTTTTCATTTCCCAGAAATGAAAAAATCACTCAAATCGACTTTCCCATTCCTTCTCAAACCGCTCCAAATCCAACCCCAAATCAATCACAATCCCATCAATCGCTTCCATTGAAAACAAAAATTCATCCCTGTCGAATTTTCCTCCCCGCAAAGCGAAGCGCAAATCACTCAATGTTTTTTCATAGGTGGTGAAAGCGAATTTCGCCATCTCAATTTTGCTTTTCAGGTTCTTCATTTCATTTGCGGTTTTGACGACCAAACCCAATCCTGAAATCACTCCCAAAACGATTGGGTTCAAAGTCGCGGCTCCAGCAATCGTCCCGATTGCAACCAGGCCGGAAGAGGTCAAATTCATGAGCAGATTCATTTTCTTGAATCGACCATGCGCTCGTTTCAGGCACCAAAATCTTTTGTGATAAAATCGAAAAAGTTTTTTGATCTCTTCCAGTTCTTCTTCCCGAATTGCGGGGTTGATGTGATTGAAAGCAAATGCTTTGTTTTCGCGCTCGCTTCATTTTTCAGGGAGAAAATCATTTTTCAATCAGAATTGTCGCTTTTGCTCTTTGAATGGCATTTCCATCCGAGAGAGCCAGATAGAAAGCTTCTTCCTGCCCAACATGGAGATTGAAGGTGAACTGCAGTGAACCAAATGAATTGGTGGAAGGTCTGACTGCTTTCCGAGTGATGCGATCTCCTTTAACAACACTTGTCATGATGATGGTTGCTCACTCACTGGGTTGGAACCGCGTTGAAGAATGAAAACCGTGACATTCAAAATCCGGAAGTCAGATCCAAATTGTTGCCAATAATTTGTTTCATCTTCCTCTTCATTTGGGAAGATCAAACAATCACCGTGTTTTCCTTTCACAAATCTTGCAAAAATGAAGTGTTTTGACGGGCGAAGCGGCAAATTCAACAAGGAGTGCGAATTCAAATCCAAGTCAGTCTCCATGACCATCTTCCCCGCTTGGAAAACGAAAGGGGAATCATAAACGCTGCTTTCAACATCAGGTTGGGAACCAGCAATGCCATATATGATCAACTTTGCATTTCCTTTTTCGCTGACTCGGCAGTTCCTCGCCATTTCAAATCCAGGAAAATAAATTCAGGTGGGGAAATCCTCCATTTGTGCATGTGGATGATGGATCTGGAATACCCCGAAAACTTCTTAGTTGATTGCTGATTGATATTCAGACTGGCGCTCACAACGTTGACGCTCACGCCATCCATTGACGCGGGGAAGAATTCCACGCACACGGTGTATTCTCCCTCTGGGAGTTTGAACATATTGAATCCAAGTCTCCCAGAGTATTCATTAAAAGATCTTTTGTGATTTCCAAGTCATAAGCCTTCTTGTTGAAATGATGCGGCGAATCTGGAAAATCACTTATCCCAGTCACTGTCATATGATGTTCAGAGCTGGATTCATCCACATCTTCCATCAGATAGCGGAATGCGTCCTTTGGGTGAGAGGTTGACGTGATATGCGATTCATTTACGTATTTTTTGATCTTCTCTTCTAATTCCATCGTGTGGGCTACCACACCTCCTATCTGGTTATCCACATAAGATTTTGGCGTGGGTTGTCGCTTCAGAGTTGGCGTTGCAATATTGTTGATTTGTTGCGAGTTCATATCCAGGTTTCCGGTCATTGTCCCGCCTTCCAACGAAAGCTTTTTCGCGGATTGGGCATCCACATATCGCATATTTGCGCCCTGATCGGCAACTTCGGGATCTTTCACGTTAAAAATGGTGTGATTTCCCATATCCAAAGCCGTCTCCATTGGAAACGTCTCTTTGCGGCTGAGAAAGATATTTTTGGCGTCATTATAAGAAACCAGGTTGTTATAATGCGCTCCCAAATCATGCCATGTTTGTTGTTTTGAGTTTTTCACGTTGAAAAGTTCTTTTAAATCAATATCCTTCGTGACTTCATGAGTGTGAGCCGGAGCATCAGGGTGGAATTTTTTCAGAGTGACCATATTCACCGCTGACAAATCCTGGTTTTCATCAGTGTCCAGATTGACGATCAATTTGCGATTCATTTCTATTTCCCCGGGGTTGATGAGTTTTTGTCCCCTGAGATCAAGATCCCCAGTCATATGCGAGGAACCATCCACCTGGAGAGAATCTGCCCGCAATTGCGTTGCAAGCGTGTCAACTTGGTGTTTGGTAATTGCATCCGAATTCCCCGTTCCTTCAGCGACATTTGTCAGGCGTTTCCTTTGCAGGTCGAAGTCCCCTGCTGGCGTTAGCTTGAAACCAACTCCTGGCAATCCATCTTTTCCATCTTTCCCCTGGGCGGGTGCTTGTTTCAGACAGCAATCCATTTGAATAACTCATTTTAAATGCTTTCATCAAAGTTTTTGGCAATGAATTTCCTCGGCTTATCCACATACAGGAAAGAGAACGGATCATGCGTTGCTTTCCGATAATCTTCTTTGCTGACATTGTTCTCCCTGCAGATCGCCGTAATTTCTTTGTTGCTTGGGAATTCAAGATGCAAAAATGCGAGCAATTCAGGCGGATATCTTTTGGTGTTCCGAAATAACTTTGCGAAAGATAAATCACAGAACATTTCTTGTGCCTGCCCTGAATGAAATAATCAATCAATGGCTTTTGGTTTTTTTCGGAAACAAAATCATCGAAAACAACCAGCTTTTGATTCTCCCCTGACAATTCAGAAACTGGGATGATTTCATCCGGGGATGCTTCCACAACGTCATACCCAGCTTCTTTGCTGAATGGGCGAAATGTTTTCAGCAGATGTTGATATTTGGTTTGGTCAAGATTTTTCGCATAGAGATAAATTTTATCGTAGAAGAGCAGCGGGCGGAGGATCATATCCAGGAGAACATTTGTTTTCCCCGATCCTGAAGGGCCACAGATCAACATTCTGAAAGTTCGATCCGGCATGAAAGGGTGAAGTTGTTTGAAATTCGTGATTGGATCCTGACAATCATAATTTGGAATCTTCATTTTATTAATGAACATGGCGTTCTTTATCTTGTTCTACATCTTGTTCTTCATCCCAAATTTGTGTTTCTGGGATATAAAATGAGTTTATTGAAATGGCAAGAAATGGCTAAAAGCAAATCTGCTTTGGGGAAAAAAATCAACTTTGTTCACAATGCTATCACCCAGAAAAAGTTGGGTGAAGAACAAGTCAAATCGGACTTGAAAAAACATTCAAACCCATCACAGCGAAACTGGATGAGGTGATTGAGTCGAATTTGGGGCCGCTTCGGCCACTTCCCCGGAAAAAGAAAAAAGCCAAACCAGCGGAGATTGATTATCTCCCCGAAGTCGACCCATTTGAAGATATGGATGTCGAAGCTGTTTGTTTGATGAGGCCGTTCCATCCCAACAAAGAAGCAAATTCCAGCAGGGCCGCCAACATATGAAGAAGTTGTGCAAGAGGTAGGGGAAGATCCACCTGAATATGAAGAAGACGACTCTCCCGATTATGCTCTTGCGCCGGGAGATGAAGGGGAATGGGAAGAGGAAGAGGAAGAGGAAGCCAATAAGATATTGGATAGCTTGGACCTCACAATTATGATACTGTGGAGAAAAATCTCAGTGACCCAAATATCTCATCAACGAGGAAAATCAATTATCTCAAGAATATTGTAACCATTGCAAACTACAGAAGAAATCAGTTGAAGGGCTACAAAACATCTTGGAGCCAAAAAGTTCCATAAAGGTGCAATAACGCAAGAGCAAAAGAATTTGCAACATAGCAGAATAGACCACTCATCCCGAATTTTGAGTGAATACATCAAACATTTTCAAGCGAAACAAAAGACATTGGAAGGTTCGGGAATCAGGAGAAAAAAAGGTGGATCCATCCGTTTTTTCTCCAACCCCGCAGATCTCCTCCAGAAACTTGAGGTCATTGTTGGCTCCATTCTCGCTGGGAATACGAATTCAGGCATCAGAAATACCGGGGTTGGTATTCTTGATCTTCTCCTGAAAGAAAACGCCATCAACAAATCCCAGCATGAGAAGCTTTTCAGAAAGTATTTCAAACTCTAAAATGGAAATCGAAAGAGAAATTGTCCTGTCATCCTTTTCCGTCAAGACTGGGGGAAACAAACCAGAAAATTTCACAACAAAATTCAATCGGCCCATTGTTTTGGATCCAAATTCCCAATATGTTGTTGGGTTGAACAGAATTATCAATATGAGTTTTACGTGGTATAACATCAATGCGGCATTGAAAAATCAGCTGATCAGATTCAGCTCTGACGGTGGGAAAACATTTTCCGATATCACCTTTCCCGCTGGGGTTTGGGATTATTCCACTTTGAATGCGGCAATTCGAAACGCAACAGGCCCCTCGCAGGCAGCACCCCAGGAAAGAATGAAAAATTCCCAATCAATCTTGCTTTCTCTCCCACAACTTTCAGAGTAACAATCACGCTGGAAGAAAACTGGCAACTTGATCTCGAGAAATCCAACTTTGGCGATCTCATTGGTTTGAGAAAAAGATTCTGAAAGATAAAGTCAATGTTGGCCCCAGAGTTCCAAACCTCAGTCAAGATACTGATATGTTGAACGTTCATTGCGATCTCACAAGTGATTCGCTTGTGGATGGGGAAGAGAGTGATATCATCTTCTCCTTTTCAACATCTGTTCTGCAGGCCTCCTATAGTTTCACTCTTGAACCCATGAGAGTGATGTTCAGCCCTGTGAATAAAAACAGAATAAGCTCCATTCGGATTTATATCACCGATGGGAAAAGGCGGATTGTTGATTTGAATGGGGCTGATACAGCGTTCTCGCTTATCTTGAAAAAACAAATAAAATGAAAAGTTATGAATTCTCTCGTTTTTTCCACCCCCAGCTGGGGCGGTTTGTCTTCCGGCATAAAGGAACAGGTGTCATTGTGGACAATATTTTCAAACCAATGAGGAAGGTCGCATCAGTCGTCTTCAATAAATTCGCAAAACCCATTGCGAAAAAAGCATTGGAATCAGGAATTTCTCACGCTGGGGATAAACTCGGCAAAAAAGTAGTTGAAAAATCTGGTGATTTGATCATGAAAAAGCTGGGAAATATGAGAAAGGGGAGCAAAAAAGCCAGCTCTCGCTTCGCTCGCCGCTTCGCTCAGCTCGACCACAATCAGCCCCTGCGTCAACCTCCGGAGAAAGTTCTGATGCCATATTGAACAGGTTGATCTCTGGGCAGGGAGTCCGAAAAAAAAAAAAATAATATAAAATGGCTTTTCGATCGAATGAATATCTTCAAAGAAATGAATTAGTGCGCTTCCAGCTGGATGACACAATCCGAGCTCCAGCTAATGATCAACATCAACAAAAAAATGGTTATAAATTCACGATTAATGACCGATCCGCATTCTATGATTGGTATAATGCGTATTTCGAGGTGCAATTTCAGCTCCAGAAATTAGCAGATGAGCGGCATATGACGCTGAAAGAATAACCGTAATCAATGGGCTCATTCCCTGATTAACACCTGACGATTAAATCTGCAGGAAAGATTATTTATGATACTGATAATCTGCATAAAGTCTGTTTCACAAAGAATTTGTTAGAATACTCCGATGACTTCAGCAGATCAGTCGCCAAGAACAGTTTCTGGTATTTGGATACTAATGCAACAACCGCTAATACGAATCTTGGATTTGAGGCTCGGCGAGTGATTACTCGAGATCTTCAAAACGCTAATACGATCATTCCCCTGAATCGTTTTTCCTTTTTCGAGGAACTGGAAGATAAGATGCTTGTGCCTATGCAGCTGCAATTCGAGTTGACATTGAATGATGATGGGAACTCATTCATATGGCAAACGGCACTGATGATGGAAGAGTTGTGCTGAATCGATTTTTGCTTTGGGTGCCAAGATTGACTCCCAAAGATTCTCTGTATGACAAATTTGTCAGTTCATTCCTGAAAGAAACGCAATGGAAATATCTGAGGGAAATGTATCAGCAATCAGCTCCTACGCAGTCATCAGGATTTTTCCAGATCTCAGCGAGCATCGACAATGTGAGGCATATTTTTGTCTGGCTGAAAAGAACCGCTGGCGCCCTGCAGAAGAAACCCCTATCTGATGGACACTTTCAAGCTGAATGCGGCAGATAACGCCTCATCCTTGTTGAACTGCCGGCTGGAATATGGAAACGGAGTTTTCTACCCGGAAACAGAGTACGACAGTGAATCAAAGTGAGGATTTTCCAGGATGTCATGGCTTATGCAATGCGGAAAAATGATTTTAACACTGGAACGCAGCTGAATCTGGCCAATTTCAAGTCTCTTTTCCCATTGATCTATTTCGATCTGACTTATCAAACTGAAAAACCAACAAGAGATCCCAAGCAGTTGATATTCAGGTATCGATTGAACGCAGATGCAGCGGCAAACTTCAATGTACATGCGATTGTTCTCTATGAAGAAGAAGTGAAAATTGATAAGATTGGAAATGAGCTGGTTATCGTGTGAAGCGAGCGCAGCGAACGCAGTGAGCCGACCGAAGGGAGGCGAGCACGCGCAGCGGCTGTGAAAAACATATCTTGTCATTTAAAATGACAACATATCACCCATATAAAGTAAATCTGTCGAAAGGGCAAAAAAGCAAGCTTGGAAGAGCATTCCGAACAAAAAGCCCTATCACCCTGAGATTGGGTGGCAAACAAACACGCGGAAATGATGAACTGATGCTCACGGCAAATCAAATAAGACGAATCGGCAAAGCCGCATCTCAGGGAAAAGGAGTTGAAATCAAGATATCAAAAACGCAAATCCGAAAAGTGATGAAGCAAGGTGGAAGTCTTTTCTCTGCTATTGTTCCCCTGGCTCGTTCCCTGGCACCCACCCTGGCAAAGACACTTGGACTGTCAGCATTGGCTGGTTTGGCGAGTGAAGGAGCGAGCCAAGTTGTGAAAAAAATAAGCGGGAAGGGAGCGCAGCGACCTCGACTGAAAGGAGGCGGACAAACGGGCGGATTTCTCATTCCCCAAGATAAAATTCAGAAACTGATTGACAATAAACATCTGTTGACAAATAAGCAGAAACAGGATATTTTGTCTGCCCTGAAATCAGGAGGACAACTGACGATAAAACCATCAGCAAAACAATCTGGTGGATTGTTGGGAACTGTGCTGGCTTCCATCGGAATTCCACTGGCGCTGGACATGGTGAAAAATTTGTTTGGGAAGGGAGCGCCAAGAGTTGGTCGCCCAAAGGGAAAAGGAGCGCCAAGAGTTGGTCGCCCCAAAGGAAACGGCGCTCCAAGATTGGGAGCCCCTTGGGAACCACCTCCCCCATTCATCGGAACCTGGGGACGAAAAATTGGGATGGGAAAAAAATCCAAAAAAGGAACGGGACTTCTGCTGGGATCGAAAAGTCCATTCAACAATATCCCAGTTCTCGGGGCAATATTGTGAAACCCAAATTCGTGAACAAACCACTGACCAACCTTGATCTTCTCCAGTGGATTGATTTTCTGAAAATTCCCAATTTCAAAGGGATTTTCGCCAGGGATGAAGCCATGCCCCGAGAACACAGCCCCTGCATTATCAATCTTGATTCGCTTGAAAATGCCGGAACTCACTGGGTGTGCTGCGCCCCCGGACAGAAATTCACGTGGTATTTCGACTCTTTTGGGATGGGATTTCCCCAGGAATTCAAAAGTTCCAAACCGGTGATTTGGAACAGCAGTCAGTATCAAAACATCAACAGCGTTCTTTGCGGGTATTATTGCCTCTTCTTCCTCCATCAATGGTCGCAGGGGAAAGATTTCTATGATATTCTCAAACCTCTCAGTCTGACTGACTCGGGGGAGAATGAAAAATTCATAAAAAAATATTTCAATTGAAAATGAAATCATATTGCGTGAAGGAAAAAAAACAAACTGAATGCGTTGAGCCAAGTGGATATTTTCTCGCCAGAAATAACCGACCCATGTTCCTCTGCACTTGCGAGGGTTGTGGACTTAAAAAAGTAAAATTCGTTAAATTATCTGAGGCAACTCGACAAGCCATGATTGAAGAAGAACAAGAAATGTTTGTTCCCTCACAAGATGAGGGAAGAAAGTTGTGGAAATGGGAAGATTTGGAGCGATTAGTTGCTGCGGAATGATCAGATGAAGAATAAAATTCAGATTGTGAATTATATTCTTGCCCTCTAAAATGAAATCATATTGCGTGAAGGAGAAAAAACAAACTGAATGCGTGAAACCAACTGGATTCCAGACTGCAAAAAATGGCAGAAAGATGTGGTTTTGCCATTGCGCTTCCTGCGGAATAAAAAAAACAAGATTTGTGAAAGCGAGCAGAGCGAGCCGCGGAGCGGTGTCGGGAAACTGAGTCAGCCCTCACAAGGTGAGGGCATCGGTGAACTTGCGCTGACTGGCGTGGCTCATGCGCTGCCTTGGTTGGGAAAAAAGACAGTTGAAATGGGTCGTTATGGAGCCAGTGAATTATTGCGAAATAAAAACACTCAGAAAAAAGCATTGGATTTTGCGTTGGACAAGATGAAACCATTTCTTGCCAAAACCTCTGCGGATATGATGAATGAGTTGTCCACGGCGATTAGGCCAAACAGAAAATATAAGACAGATCGAGCAGATTTGGATGGGGGTGCTTTAGATGTTCATTCCCTGATTGGGAAGCTGCCAAGACCAAAGAAAGGTTTCACCCTCCCAGGGCATAATTATACAGGCCCCTGGAACCCACTCGAAAAACAAGTCCGATTCGATGAAAAGGGAAAGATTCTCGAAATTATGCAGCAGCCCACAGGAAAAACAGATGCAGTTGCTATGCAACACGATGTGGATTATTCAGTCTGCGCGAAGAAAACGGATCCGCGCAAATGCAAGAACGAAGCAGACAGGAAAATGGTTGCCGCTTTGGATGCCATTCCCTGGAAAGAAAGGCAATGGGGGCATGCTTTGGCGAGAAACACAATTCAAGCAAAACAAAAACTTGGCCTCGGTGCCCCAAAAAACGGGAAAAGATTTTGAGTGAAGGCTGGGCTCAAAATCTGGCAAACGAACTTCACCAGCCAATCAGGCGACGCTTTCCAAAGAGGCGAGTCATAGCATATGGGATTGACAACATCTGGGCGGCTGATCTGGTCGAGATGGGGAAATTTTCGAGGTGGAATAAAGGAATCAGATATCTCCTGATGGTGATCGATGTTTTCTAAAAATTCGGTTGGATTCGCCCCCTGAAAGACAAGCGAGGCCAAACAGTGGCTGATGCTTTCCGAGATATATTCAAGGGGCGAAAACCGAAAATGCTTTGGAGTGACAAAGGGTCTGAATTTTTCAACGCAACAATGAAAAATCTGCTTGATAAGAATGGGGTAAAATTGTACACAACACAAAACGAAGAAAAGGCATCTGTTGTTGAGCGCTGGAACAGGTCTTTTAAGGAGAAACTCTTCCGGATGTTTTCTGCTAACAACAATACAATATACTGGGACAAACTTGGCAAATTACTGGATGAATATAATCATCGTTTTCATTCGAGCATTCGGATGAGTCCCGCAGAGGCGAGCAAACAGGAAAATGAGAAAAAGGTTTTCGCTAATTTATACGGAGATTTAATTTATGCTAAACACAACCCGGCAAAATTCAGGGTTGGCGACAGGGTGAGAATTTCAAAGTTTAAACGGCAATTATTTGACAAAGGTTTCACCCCGAACTGGTCGGAAGAGATATTTGTGATTGACGAAATAAAGAACACAAACCCTGTAACGTATAAATTAGTCGATCTGTTGGGAGAAAACATCACTGGATCATTTTACGAAGCGGAACTTCAAAAGACAACGCAAGATGTGTTTCGAATTGAAAAAGTTATTCGCCGCGATAATAAGCGAAAACTCGCGCTTGTAAAATGGACAGGTTACCCTGACAAATTTAATTCTTGGGTTCCACTGAGTGATGTGGAAAAGCTGGGCTAAAAAAGTCAATCATTAAGTTCCGCTGAAAAATTCTGGAAAATATTTTTTCTTGACTGAACAAATATTCCGCTGAAAAACTCTGGAAAATATTCCGCTGAAATCTGGGAGAAATTCATATTTCTCCCCCGAAAAACTGGCTAACTTAGCCGGCAAAATTCCCCGAAAAACTGGCGAAATAATATGCCTTCCCACTCTCTTGTTTATCACTCGGTTCCAGGGCACCGTTGGGTTCAGTTTCCCACGCGTGGGAATATTTATTGTCTCATCACCTTTTATGGCAACCATCAAAGAGTTAGCATTTGGATTAAAAATAACATCTACACAATGGAACAAAGATAATTTCCCACGCGTGGGAATCTTTATTGTGAGGAAAAATACCGATTTTGATTGGCCGCCATATGTCAATAACCGGGCAGCTGGGCAATGTCAGAATATGAATGTTTTTACATTAATATTCACAAAGTCTGTTATTTCAAAACACCGCTTCACTTCGCTTCGCTTGGCCCGTTTTGCTTCGCTTGGTTTTTCTTTCAATTCCCGGTGGATTTTCCACAGGAGGCAACTTTGCTTTTGGAGTTCATTTCTGAGAATTTTATGTTCCTCCTGGAGATTCACAAATGACTCAAAAAGGAGTTCAATTGAGTCTTCGATTTCGTCGCTTCGCTCAGCTTCCTCCATCTCCGAATCAGAGGCAATGAATTCCTCGTCTGAAGTGGTGGGAGTTTCATCGTCGCTTCTTATTTCTTCCTCTGAGCAAGTGGAACAATCTTCATGGTCACTCGCTTCGCTCGCTTCGCTTCGCTCGGCTTCATTGAAAATTATTTTTTCAAATGGATCCATTTTCTTTCCAATGACATTTTTTGTATTGATTTTGTTTGGATTATTTTTTCTTGTTCCGCCCGTCTGGATGGGAGAATAAGCAGTTTGAAATCATCTTCATTTGGATTGAAACCGTTCTTCTTCAACAGGGCGAAAAGAACTTGATGGCAATTGAGAAACTTTTTTCTGCTGGGATGAAGGTCATTATATGCAAGTGAAAAATATTTAAAATCGTCGATGAGGAATTTTTCCAGGTGTTCATAATCATTTCCGTCGTGACCTGTTATGTGATTAAAAATTGCATGATCGTTGCCATGGACTTTTTTCCACTTGGAAGCTTTGACGAAATCCCGGACTTTTTTTCTTGTGATTTCGTCACGGGGAATTTGGGAGAGAATTTGTTCTTGATAAAATTCGAGATCTTTGAGTGGAATTTGATTTTTCCCCTGATTTTTGCGGATGATATTTTTGAAATGTTCCAGCCTGGGATTTTTGGGAGAATGGCATGTTGTGCGGATTTCTCGAATAATTTCAGGAGTGAAATCGATTTCTTCTTCTTCGGAATCAGACATTTTCTTTGCCGGAGAGAGATTTTTTTGAGTTTTGGATGGAATTTGGCCGCTGCGGAATTTAGGGAAAGATTTTTTCAGAATGCCTAATTTCAAGATTATTTTTTGTGCTCATTTTTAGCAGTCAGTAGTTGATATTAGCCACTTTTGAGACAGTCCAAATTTCCCCCCAGTTTTCACACAATTCATTTCCTGCTGATTTAGGCAATTAACAAAGAATTTTTCACCAGCTAAATTCAGCAGAATCATCACAATTCTGATAGATTGAGCAGATTTGAAGAAATTATCAATTGTGTGAAAAATGGCGGAACTCGACGAATTTTTGAGGATTTTTTAGAATTCTTGTGAACTGCTTAAACTGGGAGAAATTTGGACTGTCTCAAAAGTGGCTAATATCAACTACTTCCAGCGCTTAATTCGCTACCGTGGAACATATCGGCCAGTTTGAATAGGTCTTTATAATGAGATGATCAGTCACCTCAACACTCAGTCAGTAAAACAAATGATAAACAAAAATTGCATATTGATAAGTTAACTAGTTGACTAGTCATTTTTGGTCCTTAGCTGGTCACTGACAAGGAGTAAAACATACTTATAGTTCTACTGGTTAGTAACCTCAAAAGACCTTGCTGTTATTTCATGGTTGTTTGGACCGTACACGGTGACCAAATTTTACAATATAATATTATAATATATCTTTCTGTTTCAAGAAGTTGGTATTCAGCATTTTGAATAATTTTCAAGGGCCGTTAAATTTCTGATAGTCTCGTGTGGGACAATCATAGCTGACAAACTATCCGAAATTATGTTTGCAAAAACATTAACCTAGCTTGCTTCACACTTTGTGGCCGAAAATTGCAGTTTAATTTCATTGCAAGTTATTCTTTTTAGAGAGATGTTATGCTGGACACATCCGCGAGCTAATGATAAATGCTCTTGAAAAAAATCGAAGAAAAACCATTAGTGGGGGTGGCGGTTTGCGTCAGAGGATTAACATGATGTCAGACTCAATATTAACATCACATGATTTGAAATGGGTAGACAAACACACCCAGGAAAATATTTATTATTGAATTGAGAATAATATAAAATACACACCTTATTCGATAGTTTAACATGTAGGACGTGCGGACAACTACTCATTACTCGCATTTTTTCTTACCTCTGCAAGGCAAAAAAAAAAAAAATACGCAACTGTAAAATATCCGCCCGTATTATATTCTAAACCATCGAAAAAGGTGTATATAATCATGGCAAAAAATTGGGTGACATTTGCCTATATAGTATTTTCACTCGTCACCAGGCTCCCAATTTGACCCTTAAATCATAGCAAAAAAGTCATTTTTTAAAGGAAAATCAAAATTTCGCGTATTTCTGAGTTACTTTTTTGTAATCCAAACTCGGATTCTAGTACTATGGTTATTATTCTATCTAGAAACGTTAAAATGTTTAAATAACTTTAAATAAAAAGTACCGTCATTTTGACCTTGAAGTGAGCAATTTCGTATAAAGTCTATAAAGTCTTGTATGGAGTTCGACCGTGCGGTCATTGCTATAAGCGTTCTAACTAATTTTAACAGGCGTTAATTCAACATCCACACTCGGTTTTGGAAAGATTGGAATCTAGTAAACATTTTCGTGGGAAGTTTGCTTTGGTTTGAGCGAAATAACCGACGTCATTTTGCACTTTGCAGCTGCACGATGCTTCGACTGAGTGCATTTTGGCTTCCTTTGGTCGTCAACGTGTTTACGTTCGCTTGCTCCTCTGTGCATGGCTGAGTTGCATGATGTAGCATGGCACTGTGACATCAACTGTATGTGCAGTAAGGATGCACATAAATAATAAGTGTGAACATGCAATTAAAAGTTCTCTATTTCAACAGACTGTTGAAGAGGCATCCCTTGGTACAGTATATTCAGTATAAGCATAAGGTGGATTTTCTACTACTGAAACAGTAAATGGATTTTTTTACAATGACTAAATATTTTCAATTAATAATGATACTGTCTGTTTGTAAAAAGTGCTGTAGTGTAATTATCTGACCATCCCTTTAAATCATTAAAGGGTCAGTCTCAACCAGGGTACATTGCTTTCTGAGGTTCTGTTTATAATAATAATAATAATAATAATAATAATAATAATAATAATAATAATAATCACTTTATTTAAGTGTCAAGGTATTTAGCGCGCGAGCACTAATTGGGGACACTAAATAAAGAAACAAATATTCAAATAGAACATAACATTTTAAAAATCCCAACTGGCAGGAGGCAAACCAGTTGGCTATTTTATAAGCGTGGTCGAGGAGCTGAACTCGGGTCTGCCGTGAAACAACTCCAGCAAGTGGTCAGAGCGGGACTTGAACCCGGGACCTCCAGATTACAAGTCTGACGCCCTAACCACTCGACCACGCTGCCTCCCATCCTCCCATCCTGCCTGGCCATTTTTGGGTGCTGCGAAAAAGGCCACCCAGTGACTATTGCACAAATTTAAGGTTTTATTGAGGTACATGTACATCGAAACATTGGCAAACTGGATTTCTTTCTTTCTTAAAAACATGAAAACAAATAGTAAATTAAAGTAATAAGCACTTGATGGATAGGACATTTTTCTTAGTGAATTGGTTATAAACATGTACATGTACATGTACGGTTTGATCATTCCCAGATCATACAGAATAGAGAGTTTGAGCATCATGAAATTCTAAAGCTTTGTCATCTTCCAAGTGAATGTACACTGGTTGATATAGGGAAGACATGGAAAGTGACAATAGTTTAATAATAATGACCAGTACATTTTGTCAAATCAATTACATTTTATGTGTGTCGGAAAGTCTTTTTAATGTATTATCATTGGAATTTAAATAAATATGTATTTTTTCAAATACTGCTGTTTTATAAATCAATGTATATGGTGTTATTTTGCAACATGCATGTAGCATGGCTCTGCTGGCGGGGTGATTTGATATGTTCAGAAAGTTTTTGAAGGAAATGACAAGGAGAATCTTTGAGTTCCTGATTCGACGAAGAATTCAAAGTCAGGAACTACAAAAAAAGCTAAGTTTTTAAGTAAAGGGCGTGCATTATGGTCAACATCTTAATAACTGAAATGAAATATGTTTATGAGAAACTTGCCATCGTTCACGTGGATATTGTTCACTTTCAAAGAGGATTACATCTTCTCTTTGTTTGTCATACTAGATCAATGCTATTTGGTCAGCCAGCGTGGCGTGTATTCTGTACTCAGCAATGATAGTAAACCTGTATCACTTTTGGGGAATGGAGTGGTTATTGCTTACCAAGCAGGGCGCCTTTTCGGACTATGTGAAGAAAGACACAGTGTCGGAGTACACTGAGGAAGAACGAGATGCGCTGGCGGTATTTGGAATCACCATCATACTGTCTATCATTGAAATCATGATTGCTGCTGCTATCGCTAAAACCAGTGATGCTAGTTATAACAGGCTTCAGCCCTCTCCAATGTATTACATGCATTATCAGGTAAGTCAACCACGTCGTAACGAAACTTGCTTTGAATGATTTAGTCTGTCGAAGCGCTTAAACACTCGAAATGAAACCTTGTGAACTTCTTTACGATGACTTATTTACTTCTGTATCTCGGACAGTTCGGTTAAATAGTAGTCACCCAAACTACCGAGGTGTATTTATCATGCGCATTACATATACTAGCCCCATCCAAACTAACTGGTTTGTTCAATTATCAAGGGGCTAGCTATAGGAATCAGACTATACAAGCAACAGAAAATAATGACTTAAGAAAACAAGAACAATGTTTTGTAGAGAGGGATCCAATTTGACTTTGACTGTACTTTGTTGCAGACTTTTGCACCAAAAGTCTAGTTAAACCAGAGTTAACATGCAGGTCTAAGCCTGGTTCAGTTATTAAACCACGCATTCCTGGTTCTCAAACCAGGGGTCAATTTAATAAAACTTTTACACTTGTAATTTACAAGTGTAGCTATTGTTTTCAACCTCTGAAAAAATGGCTACGCTTGTAAATTACACTTGTAAAAGTTTTATTAAATTGACCCAGGCTTACCAGGCTATCTCATAGGGAGATTTTATCAGATTACTCCAAATTGTAAAATAGCGAAATTCGTGTTAAAGTTACTATGTCGCAAGGTGAGTCTGCGTAAAGAGTTCCTGTCATGTGACGTCAGGTAACGTCACACATGTCAAATTTCTATTGTACCCTCTCGGATCGCGGCAAGTTTTATCGCGCTTGCACTCGTGTCGAACCACACGAGGTAAAGAAACACTCCCCAACTTCCACCACTACTGGAAGACATCGAATTTTTCGGAGGTACGACTAACAAATCGCAGAAATAATTTACCAAAAATCTAGCCAAGTAAATACTCTAACTAATTTGTAAACTTGGGATCTATCCTTCCACGCAATACGACGGGATGGAACGGATTGCAGCGAATTCGACAGTAATGGCCGCCAACTTGATAAAAAGCCACCGGACGTTTTTCAAGTTGTTAGTACCCAGTACTCAACCGTCATCCTCGCGACATAGCCTCTTTAAGCTGGCTCATTCTTATAATAAGCACCAATGTCGATTAGAAGTTCCTGTAATTGTACACTCACAATCATAAACGTCAAGATGTTTTTTTTTTCACGATGTGATGTTACAAAATAGTTTCTCGAGTTTCACATGAGACAACTTACTTCTAACCTTGTGTACAAAGCAACAGTATCTGACCAAGGTCACGACGACAAAATCTACATCGGAATGACTGAAAACCCATTCAATACCTGCTTCAATAACCACAACCTTTCATTCAATCACGAGAAGCATTCAGCCAAAACTACTCTTTCAAAGTTTATTTGGGAGTTGAAGGCTCGTAAGGTTGACTTCTCGATCAAGTGGTCTATTTTGAGGCGCGCTAGTGTGTATAAAGGCAATGCTAACAATGTAGTCTGTATCTAGCGCGGAAACGTTATGCATCCTGACCGCTGATAAACACCCTTACACAACAGGTGATCAGAACTTATTTAAAAAAGCAGGCATGAAAACCATTTTTTATGCAGAAAACATCAGGGTCCAGCCCTCCACACAAGCTATTACTTAGCAACTGAAAGTTAATTAGAATCGAACTGGTTGGGGATAGCCCCGACAATGGAACTCTTAATTACAACCTTTAATTCGGTATGTTTGCATACGACTTTTGATACGCGCGTGCGAGTTGCTTTTAACATCGTTTAACGACATTTTTATTCAGTCTGATGATCATCACCGAACGTGAAACTAGAGTTACTGTTTTGTAACATTACATCGTATAAAAAACATATCCCTGCTCTACTATATGCATCGAGCGCACTCTGTCCAAGTGACGACAACCACAAAGTATTATATTGTATTAAATGTCAAAATATATTATTTTCGTTGTTCCTTTTTCTTTCACAGCCTGTGCCAAATGATTCTCAACTTGATCGTGCAAATGCAGGTGTACCAGCAATATATGGCACAACTGCTGATAATCAGCCTGGCAGTGGTGGAAATTTTGCTGTCTATCTTTGATTCCAAAAGTGATGGAGACTTCATCTATTGGACAACTATTTAGCTGTAAATAGAAATTAAAGGCTATCTTCAAATAACGGTTATAATTCCAATATAGCGGCCGTTGTCTAGGAAAACAATAAACATTCAATGGCATTGCTCTTAAGCTGAAAAATGTGTTAACATGACTGCGAATCGTTTCAAATTAATTAGTTATTGTATGTCGCTTTGGGGAAAAAACCTAGCTTGTATTTCTTGAAAAGTGTCTCCCACCGACTAGTGATAATAAGACTCTCGCCTTTATTATATAGCTATAAGCAATTGCTTGTAAGAAGGAGTTCTCCATAAGTGAGGGTAGCACCTCGCAGATGCTGATTTCGCTTTCGTAAACGATCGATGCCATTTTTAACGGTCGATGCCATCATTAACATTCATTAGTAACCAAGCCTTTTGTAATAGTCGATGCCATTTCTGCTCTAGTTTATGCCTGGGTTAGGACGAAAATAGGCTATCATTATCAGACAAGATTGGGCCTAGGTAAAGCAATTCGATCTACGCTAGATTCGCGATTAGGTTGGATTTAGGATAGGGTCACCCGTTTTTTATGTATCATTAAGTAAAGCACCTTTTTTAATTAATATTCTTTTAGGTTACAAAGGGTTCTTAGGTGAAAATGTTTCTAACTGTCGCGAAAATGGCAGCGCCCGTTTACGAAAGGGGAAATTGCCTCGCAAACACTCTAGCTGCGCCCGGGAATTCTACCCCAAATAAAAAGTGTCGATGATAAGAAATGAGAAGGATAATTTTACAGACATTTTTTTCAACATTATGTCATTTGTACATGTAGGCAACAAAAATTTTTGTGCTTAGATCTTATTGCGCCCATTATTACATGTGCCACTTACAGCGCTGCGCTTCCTAAAATAGTCCTGCCCTCGACAAATTTTGTCCCAGATTTTCATGTGGTTAACCATTCAAATAGAACGAGTGGCTTACAATTATTGTAGCATTTGCTCTTTTTTTTTAGGTTTTTTAATCTTCTTTTTTTTTTACAAATACAATTGTGCACTTTTAAAATTCAGTGATAAACCCTTTGTATCTGGAATGTACGTATATTTGAAGAAACGATGCCGTGAAAAATACATATCAACTATAAACGATACACCGTAGCATTTTGGGAATGTTTGGCTAATAAGACTTGTTACCATACCGTTTATTAATGTTAAAGATTTACTCCCTCCTAAACATTTTCCAGAGAATGATTTTGGGCATGCTTTGTTATAATAATGTGCAGGTTATCTGAGAACACAGTAATTTTTTCGTTTCCCAGAAAACCATTCGGTAGTATCGTTCATGGTTTGTACTGTTTATGACACCTTTTTTTAATCGAGTGTATACATAAATAACTATTGCCAAGAATATATAGCTGCATACGTAAATTGATAAGCTTTATTAGTTGTTTTTTTTATGAGTTTGATTAGTTAATTTGTAACCTAAGCAATTCAATACTTTACAATAGTTGTTTGTTAGTTGACAGAATAGGTAAATTTGATTGATTGTACACGCTGGATGCCATACTTTAGTTTATGTTCAAAAACAAACCTAATTGTTGGGCTCTTACTTCATGTAGAGGACACAAATGACGTAAAACAAAAGGAAACAATGCTTCATCAAAATTCTCTTACCCAAAAACAATGACCGAAAACAATGTTTCCTATTGTTTTACGTCATCTGTGCGGTACACGAAGTAAAACCCAATTGCTGTACCAAGAGCAAGCAAACAAACCACGGCAGAACTAAACATTCTAAACGGCCCTGGAAAACGTAACTTCCTTCTGTCAGTATCACAGATAGAGAATTATTCCTAAGATCAAAGAATCGACAACATTTAGAACAACAGTCGAGGCCTCTTATATTTTAATTTTGATCAAAAAGGAAAAATCTCTCTAGCACATATTTGGGGTAACATTATTCTAAAGCAGGGCGAAAATTATTTTAGCAAGGAGCAGGATTTATGCTTGGCCTGTCATCATCTATTACAAAAAAGGACACGTGACATGTTGTTTACGCGACTTACGTTAGTCTGACATATTTAGAATGTTACATGACGTGACCAGAAGTATATATAGTATCAGCTTAGTGAAAGTATTAAACATTTCGGAAAAAACGGCCGCGGGCATTTCAAAACAGATGGAAAGAGGCCATGGCTAGTTTTCGGCGATAACGCGATGTTTTGCTCAGTTTCAACACCTCAAATGATTTTATATTGCCAAATGAATGGCTGAAATGTTAAAAAGAAGGCCTACTCTGGGACCTTAAGTCGCCTAAAGTCGCCCTAAGTCGCCTAAAGTCGCCTTAAGTCGCCCTTTGTCGCTTAAGGTCGCCTGAAGTCGTTAGGCTTAAAAAAGGCCTGCACACCTTAAAATTGCCCTAAAAGGTTTCACTTTTACTATTTCTTGAATATATAATAATTTTATTGCCCCAAATCTATTTTTTATTTCCCATATATGATTATATATTGCAAGGGTATGGCCCCATGCAGTACAACACCATGCTTCAATAGTCATGCACCATGCCCTAGTTGCTTCAACTATATTTGCTGAACCCAATAAAGGATGGACCATTTTATTTTTGAGGGGGGGGGGGGGGGGGGGGGGCAAATACCAAAAAAAAAATTCACGCACAGATAAAGTATAAAAAAGTATGGAAAAATCACAAAAAAAATCTTGCACAGCCTCAAGATGGTAAAAAAAAAATCATGCTTGCTAAAACAAAATGCCCAACCCCCCACCCCTAAAAATAAAATGGTCCATCCCCAAGGAGGGTACACTCATTCATCTTCAAAACATTGACAGCTATTTCTATATGTTTACTTATATTTCATGGACAAAGTGTTGCTGAAAGGATGAAGTTGTGACTTATATTATAATCAACATTTAAATGAGCAACATCATAAGAAAGAAACACTGCTGATCAGCAGTCAATACTGATATACTGTAATGGTGCAGGCATTCCTTCACCTTCAGGGTATTATAACAACAGTGAGAGCTGTTTTGGATCACTAAGATCACAATAATTTGAAAAGTATTTTGGGGTTAAGCCCAATTATTGCTTATCACTTTTACATTGAGCAAGTAAGCTTGAAAAGATCATAAGTCTAAGCTTAACCAAATGCATTGTAACTGTATACAAATGTACTTAACTTTTAAGCTTACTTACCCAACGTGAAAGAGCAACCAAAAATGGGCCATTTCTCCCGCATACAACCTCTAAGCTGCGTTCTAGCCATCCAACATTATTCTATTTACAACCAATCGTAACTGAACGTTTGAAAACTTGAAACTTCTTTACAACTTGTATATGTCATCTTCTTGACAGTTTGATGAAGCAAAGAATTTAAATCAATCTATACGCTCAAGATTGCAAAATTTGCGTTGACTATGTTACTATGATGGCTCTCTGTCACAAAGGTCAAAAGGATTTCTTGTTATCAACCATTAAGCAGGAATGTGCAAAGGATTTGCAGCTGCTTCCAGCAGAAAAATTTGCCTCACTCGAGCAAACATGGCTGCCACATGTTTTGACCACGTGACTTCTTTTTGGAACATGGATGCCCACGCGCGCGTGCGCGCGCGCACTCATGTTCAGAAAATTAGCACTCAATTGATTCGGCAAACAAAGCCAAAGCTGAAGTGTTGCTGTTGTTGAAATTGAAACACATTCCCACTTTACAGTACAGCCTGACTAGGCTTCGTGGCTCCCTCTAGGCTACCACTCACGTGCTTTACCTTCGTGGCGTAGATTGTCAATCAAGCTGGCCTGGAATTTTTGAAATCGTTCTTGTAGCCATTGACTGGCTTCCTGCTTGTATTGCGAAAAGAAAACTAATTCCGACAACTCAATTCAAGGTAAGGTAGATGTAAATTTCTGAAATTTATTGGTTAAGCGAGCGCGGGAGCTAGTCGCGCGCGGGGGGAAAAGAAACGCGCGAAGCATGGAAACCATCTACGATTGGAAAGGAATTCTGGGAGAATCAAAATGGCGGACGCCAATGTAAATATTGTCAACTCTGTCATTTGCTGTGCATTCGTTTGTGATCCATTATTTTCTGGAAATTTTTGAGGTAATAATTAACTTCTACACCGGTAAATCTGTCAACAGCCTCATCAGTAACACTATCTAGTTTTGTTTTGACAGGTTAAATTAAAATGTTGCCAGGTGGAAAAGTGTGAGAGCATTTCGGGCCTAGAAGCAGAACTAATCAACCCTGCTAGAAAGTCTCCTACGAGGGTTCGGTTCCCTGTCAGTGGAACATCCAAGTTTTCAGGAGCCGGACAAATAGTTGTAGAAAATGGGAAAGATGCGCTATTGAGAAGGACCCTCGCTTACGGTACCAAATATGATATTGGAATATTCTATTGGACTAAGGCAGGAGAACAACAAATTGGCTGGGTGGCTGACCAAACAGTTTTGGATGTCGTTTGTCAAGCATTCGAGCCAAAATTGACTGTGCAACTGCCACAACAGTGGCAGATAAATTAACCAAATTTATGTAATATGTGAAATCGAGAAGTGATTTTTAATTAACTAATTCGATGCCTTTGTTCATTGTTGTATAAATAAGTCAAGGAAAATGTATGTTAGTTTGATTCAGATCAGGTATCCATTTTTAAGTGAAAAAGTTGGATTTTTTCCCAAGGTTTTGTTTGGCAGTGTATATGATCTTTATATTTTTGTATGATTATTGTTTTCATTGCAATATCTTAAAAACATTAAAGTAGCTAACTGAATTTTTTCTCATTCTAGATAAGTAATATTGTTCCTGCCTCTTGTTTGGCTAATTAATGTTCATAATACAATTTAGCATTCATATTATTTATATAATGTTGTTGTTATTGTAATAATTTGAATCTCAGTATAGCTAAAAGGGGCTTTAAAATCTGGAAACTGGAGATTTACGGTCACTTAAGTCTATCTGAGACCAAGTGAACTGATTGTGATAATTTTGTTTATTGAAATATGAGACAAACTATCATGAATGCCAGGATTCATGTCAGGACTCAAGCTGTAGCCCTAACCCTAACTCTATGTCTAACCTGAACTGGAGTCCTTGGTCGCAAACTGACTTAAGTCCTGACTCAATCGGACCTGGCTTGAATCCTGTCTCATATTTCTCTCCAGAGACCAGTGGCTTGGTATTTAGGTATAGTGATGAAGAGACTGTCAATAACTTTTGTTTCATCACTTTTTAGAAACACTTTTATGTTGCCTGAAGTTGCCTTCAGTCACCTTAAGTCGCCTTAAGTCGCCTTAAATCGCCTTAAGTCGCCTAAAGTCGCCTTAAGTCGCCTTAAGTCGCCTTAAGTCGCCTAAAGTCGCCTTAAGTCGCCAATATTTTAAACTAATTTTTCCTTAAGTCGCCTTAATTCGCCTTAAATCGCTTAAAGTCGCCTAAAGTTACGGCGACTTAAGGTCCCAGAGTAGGCCTAAACGATTGCCGGTTGCATTATATGCCTTTTTGTGTTATATCCTTAGTTAACGATCTGTTAAAAGACATGGGGCGTTTATTCGTTTTAAACTAGAGGAAACTTGAGGGCTAACTTTTGGGATGGGCCACTAAGAATTCAAGGAAACTGGCCCGACTGGCCACCAAGCATTGGAGTTAATTTTTAGCCGCAGTCATGGGTCAAGGCTACACTAGGGCTAAAAATTCAGCCAAGGTTAGAATTCACACTTGCTTTGGGTTAAAGGGCTCACCTCACAGTTAGTTTTACTATAATTATAGTAAAAGTGTTACAGGCAAGCCTCTCTAATACTAACATTACCTGTAAAAGAAGAGAATAAATCGTGTTAATGAAGAAAAACAGCTGTGTCGATCGACGTGTAACGGAAATAGGTATTTTCGCGGTTTTTCAAATCCATCAACACTGCTGGAAAAAAGCATCTCAAAATTAGTAAAGTGGCCGAGTTTAAAAACGATATCTTTTAAAGTAGTGGAGAGTATGGCAAATTTCACGGACGTTTGGCAAGAAATTTGGCCGCGCGATACAAACGTCTGTGAAATTTGCGGACTTTGCGGAGCTACATACTCTCCACGATTTTAAAAGATACATGTATCACTTTTAAACTCGGCCACTTTACTAATTTTGAGATGCTTTTTACAGCAGTGTCGATGGATTTTTGCTATCTGAGGCCAATAAAAAAAATTTGGAAAAAAAAACCGTTATTAGACCTAGCGATGTTAGGTTTAGCTTAGATTAATCAACGTTTTAGTAAATTGATCATATGTAGTTTCAGATACTTTACTATGTATAATTTCACCACTCAAATTAAGCGATGTAAGATTAACACAAGCAAGAATACAAGGCAAAGTTAAATTCAATAAAGCTGTCTAAAATTTGAAAGGTAGGAGTCATTAACGGGCGTTCATTCGTGAGCACATGTGACCAACACTAGCGTGACATGAACTACATGTACATGTATTCAACGAAACAATGATGAAAACCAGAGGAGGTTGGACACGGGCCGAAAGGATTCATTCACAGTCTTTTCTGCGAGAATTTCCCCACGAAACATTCCATGGTTTTTAATTGTGTTTTTCTTCGAAAATGTAGTCCGTTTTTACCAGTAAAGGCGTTTTCATGAAAGGTATGTTGCTACTTTTTCTATTTACTTGTTTATATCGCAACTTTTTCAGTAGAATTCGTTATTATTAGGCTTCCTCGCAAGCCGGTCCAATATGGCGGCTTTCGTCCACGTTGTGTAGTCAACCAACGCGTTCGTTTCTTGACGCTTTATCGCGTGGGTTCTAGCCATGAAAATCGCACCATCTTTTGTAGAAATAGTCATTCTTTTAATTTAGGACGTCGAACCCCATCGAACCTCTCACCGATTTTCTGTTATTTGCGATTAAAGTTCAGTCATTTTCGCAGGTTATCACAAGTGTGCGTACTGTAATTTCTAAGGTTGCTTCGACCTTTTGAGATCAAAGTTTCTGTCTTCTGAGGAAAAACATGATATTTGATTCATATCTACACTCTAATCATGAGAGTTGAACATTGCAATTTATATATGAGCTTTTATAACCTTAATAACTTAAGGCTTATATGTTTGTTATTGTTTTCTTTTCATATTATAATTATTGGAGTGGCTTCCTAATGAAGTCTATTCTTTTTCTAGGTTCAACAGCAAAATGTGGAGCCATTCAGTCTGCTCTTTTTCCTGAAAAAAGCAGCCAAACAAGAATTACATTTTTATTGCTTGGCCCAAAACATTGGGGCTTGAGGCATGGCAGTGAGGGTTTTGGTCTGTCATTATCATGTCTTGTAATAGGCCCTGCTCTTAGCAAAAATCCAAGACTCTTGAGATCCACAATGGGTTGAGAACTGTGAATTATTGTCATTGAGTAAGCCCCCATATTGTCAGTTGTTTCATGTTGTAGCAGATAATTATATATAATAAGGTGTTATTATATAAATAAAATTTTAAACTTGTATAGACAAAATGCATCAATGATTTAATCAGTCTGTTAAATATATTTCTTTGTTGATTCCTAAGATAAATATTAATAATTTTCTATACCGGTTATTTTCTATACTGGTTGGAAGCCTGGTCTCTGCCGTCGTGTTGTTTCCTTAGACAAGAAACTTTACTCCACACTGTCTCTCTCCACCCAGGTGTATAAATGGGTACCGGCGATAAAATGCTGGGGGTAACCCTGCGATGGACTAGCATCCCATCCAGGGGGGAGTAGCAATATTCCTAGTCGCTTCATGCTATAGAAACCGGGCTTAAGCTCCGGCCGTTATGAGCCTTCTGGCTCGGGTGCGCGACTTTACTTATACCGATATTTGATGGATTGTGCTCTAACAGTAGCCTGCTAGAAATGCACAGCAGCCTCGGATTGCTTACTTTTGTCTTCAGTTGACAATGAAAACTTATTATTCTTAAGTTCTGCGTGGTGGCATAGAATATACCTGCCAAGTCTCATGCCTGTGAGTCTAAAACTCCAATCTCATACCAACTCATGCCTATGGAGCAATTTCTCACTCCTGAATTACAGATCTGAGCTATCAGTCTTAACTGATCACATGATCCAATTAAAAATATAGTTATGTTAATGAAAATTTAGCACATTTTGTAGGTTTTTATCATTCTGAACATTACAATAATACATGTAATATTATTACAGCTGGATATTATAAAGCGGATGACTGAGGTCCTTGGAAACTTCTGAATTCTTCGGAATAGATCGGGTTGTCTTCGAATTTGGTCTGACCGCCTTCAGAAATCCTGGCACACCCACAAAGAAAATCTCAAATAACCTTCATAGTTGGGGGAAATTTTGGCACACTGGATATTTGTTGGAGCTTTTGTATCAGTTATGAATGGCTATAATTATTTTGATTACTATTAATTGTTTTCTATTATAATATCAATGGGCTCCTGATCAACTCCATTTAACTATGGTGTGCAGGGGTGTAGCTAGGATTTTTTAAAGGGGGTGTCACACTGTGTCACACCCAGGGTACTTACCAGATTGTCATGTCGGCACCCACGCTGTGTTTTACTAAAATTATCTCACAAAGGGGGGGGACCCAGGACCCCCCTAGCTATGCTGGGTATTCCTTGAATGATTATCAAGGATGGCAAGGGTGGAGGGGGGGGGGGGGGGGGTGGCTGTAAGCCAGTAGGTGAAATTTCTGTTTCTGTTTCCCATTTCTGTACCAACTTCTCAAAAGGCTTCATTTACTTTTTTAATTACTCAATAAAACCATGAAGTAGGCCTAGGATGAGGGAGCTTGTAGTGAAAATAGTTCTGCTTAAAAATAGAAACATTTCAACACTTATTTCCTTGCTCTACCACTAATTGGCATTTAAATTTTGGGGGAATTGTTTAATGGTTTACATAAATACCTCATTAAGAATTATCTGTCTGATAGGAAAGTTGTTAAAATTATTGGAACAACTACAGTTTGCTCCCGTTCAGCAACCATTCACTATTGTTGTACTTTGACTTTCTTAAGCAACCATCCTTCCTAAGCAACCACCTTTTCAAATTCTGGTTGCTTATGAGATAGGCAATTGCACATTTGTTATAAATTACCTATAAGACTGTGCTCAAGTGAAAGAACATATAGTTGTTCTCATGTGCACAGTCCTGATTGTTGTGCTCTAATTACATTCCAAGTAAGAGGGGCCCAAAGAAAAAAATGGTTAGTCACTGCTTTATTTCCATTAGGTTTTTAAATCATGATTTCCTCCTGAATTTTTTAACAAGGAATAATCTGTGTAAACTTATTATGATTTCATTGATTATATTTGTTGTTTCACACGATTTTACAGTTTTATTTATTTACCTATGTACTTATACTTCGTAACAACACAAATCCAGCATTCCGTTCAACAAAATTGCCTTCGTGTATTTCAAAATTATAACGTTGAAACTCAAGAGCGGACAAGAGGACAAAAAATGCAACGATGGATTGATCGATCGATTACCTTGGTAATTCCGTGATTTAAGCTTATAGCTTTCGTTACAAAATATTCCTCGGTTCGAATTCCTCGTGCAGCCTTGCTTTAATAAATCTTTCGCGATCGATCGATCAACCGGCTTAAAACCCTGCTAAGTAACAACAGGAATCTTATCAACTTCAATGTAGGCCGATTTGTGCTTGTTGTGTGGCTAAAATATTTTGTAGTCGGTGCACGATTAAGTCTTTCGATCGGCGAAGAATGATACCTCAAGTTAATTAGTTGTAAAAATAAATAGTATCTATACAAGAGTAATCGCATAACCTTCAATTTAGACCGATTTGTACTTCCATGGCGGCTAAAAGTCAGAAAATTTGTAGTTCCTCGAGATCCTCACAGCTCGAAGGTTCGTTTGAAACTGAACGAGTGTTGTCGCTGAAAACGAAAATTCATCCCATGATGCTTTTCGGCCCGTGTCCAATCTCCCTGGATGAAAACAGTTCCTCTCAGACAGCCATAACTACGATAAAATCGCAACAAAGAAAGCACTGTTGCGATCCCTCCGTACGTTTAATTAAGACGGAATTAATATAGTATAATATAAATTGTATTTTTAGATCATATTTCTTCCGCACTGCGGTCAGGGCATCATTTCTCCTCGTGTTTGCTTCAAAGCGATCATGCTCCAACTAGCATTCTTTTATCCGTGAAGACAAGTTAAATAACGTTTGAATTCAAAGGAAGCGACACCGTTGTATGCCTTGACAGGCATGTTAAGACTCTATACTCGCGGTTCACGATAAATTGTGTTCGTTCGAAATTCGTTTCTGTCTCAGTAACGTAACAATTGATTCATATTTTGATCTCATCCTTTGGTCAATGCAGTGCACATTTCAAACCTGCAAGGGAAATGATTCACTTATATGTTTTCCTTGGCGATCAACTCTTCTTATTTCTGCTTTCTTCGATGCAGGATCTATTTGCATCTGCGAAATATAAAAACAACAAACATGTCTAGTCAGTCAATTATTAACCGCTAACATCGTTTGCCCGCTATGAATTATGGGTATTTTAGAGCAAAATGTGAAGGCAAGGAATACATTCTGTCTTTAGAGACATTTTATTAACACTCCAGCGAACCAAAAATCACAGCCAAAAACTTCGCTTCCCGTTTATTTTAAAGCCGAAACTCACAGAAATGAACCATTTGGCTCACTGGAGTGTCTTCACCGTTTGAAGAGCGAGGCTGAAACGTTACGCACCACCGAAGTTGTCTTTCTTTTATGCTCTCGGATCGGTTCATCGGCCCGATTACACCTCTTTAAGCCGTCTCGTACTTAGATGATGTTCCAGGCACTCTGCAAACGGTGGATTTTGTCGAATTTCATCCTCTGAGCCGCGATTCAACCTTCTGGTTTGCCCGCAGCTCTGATCGAAACGTTTTGCAGATTCGTTCATAAAGTTCGAAAAGAAGGAATCTTTTGCGCAGGCTCACGGATTTAAAATCTGATGCCCAGTACTTGGCGGACAACGGAAACCTAAGTAACGCAATATTGGAACGCAAACTGATAATGCACGAAAGGAAACTAAATAGTTTCTTTAAACCTTTCAAAAGACTTAAAATGAAGAACAATATTCTTTAATATACCTGTGTTGTCCTAACTGTTCACTACTTGGCGATCTTCTCGATCTAGGAGAGAGAAAAAAAACTTTAGTATAAATTAATTGCACAGGACAAAATAACGATTTTAAGTGCAAGTATAGGTTCCTTAAAGAAAACTTAAAGAACAATTTCGACTATCTTGAAGTGCACCGTAAATTACTTAAATAAGCCTATACTTGACAACACTTAAAGCAAGTAACGAACAATTTAAGTTGCCTTTAAGTTGCTGAAAAATTGAATAAAAGGTAACTTAAATGTTCTTAAACACATTTTAAAGATACTTACTTTAATACTTTTAAGAGTATTTACGTCTCAACTTAAATATTTTCGATACCTTAAAGTAAAATTTAATTTTGTCTTAAAGATTAGTAAATTCATTATTTCGTCCTGTGTACCTTCGTAATTGACCGGAAAGTTCATAAAATATTTCATTTGATCTTCCTTTACTAAATGGTTTGAAGGTTGTGGAATTGTTTTTGACTCCAAGGACAATTTTCTCCGTACTCTTCCTGTCGAGCTAACTGGACCGTCTCGACCTGGCGGCGTTTTGGGATCCAGTCGACACTAACGCTTGGTGAGCAAGGTGCAAGTCTTTTCGCGTTTCAAAAACTTGAACATAATTCGTTTAGATTTCGTTTTAAATCAAACAGGAGTTTATTTGCCAGCAAGTAAAAACTTTTATGACTCCTACCGTAGACTTAGTAAGATAAACTTAGACCCGTGGGAACGTGGTAGAGGAACATCGTATCAGGGCGTGACTGGTACCCCTTTTCGATAGAACTCTAATTCTCAATACATAACAAGGTTGAGCAATAGTAACAAGACTATCCTATGACTCTAGTAACAATAGAAATTTCATTGAGCAATAATCACGAGCTTTCACGAAAAGTACTTTGCCTCGACTTCAAACTATAAAATGTGGCAATTGTCTAGTGTTCGTCCTCTCAGTCTCTAGATGTGACACGCTCTGTGAGTTTGACCCACCTTCTCCCCCTCTCCACCTTCTTTTATTATTTCAATCTTTATTTTTTTTTTAAGTTTGGGCCTTTCCTAGAGCTAAATCGTTAAAATAATATTTATAGCCGCCATGACGCATGGCCAATATTAATCCCATCACCTGGCTGATTTATTTGTGTGATGGTGCTCTAAGCAAACAAAGTTCGTCTGTTGGCAAAAAACTGACACCAAGAATTGTACACTTCCTCATCTTTCCATTACTGACTTGCATAACATAAAAGCACTATTACGTCGAGCTAGGAATATACCGGACATGGGTCGCGTACAGCATAATGGCTATTGAAGGATCTTACATACTAACGATTTCACAACATTCTCACAAGACGCTAACGGTGCGCGCTGCAACCTTAGTAATTATTTTATATATTTAACAATGCAGTGTCAAGACTGGTTTGAAGATAGCCCGCTCCCTTAAAAATAATTTTGTGTTCTGTTTCCCTAAGTTTTTAGTAACGGATTGTAGTGTCCGAAAAATTTCACGAAAGTGTAGTACTTGTATTTCTTTTGAGTTGTCCATAGTTTTGAAAACATAATTTTAAAGTGCACATGAAGTGAAATTTCACTACCATTTTTTAGGGTTCTGTGTTGTTTATATCACCTTTATTTCATTTTCAGTCGTTTTTATCTTTTGCGCGAAGAGGATCCACTATTTTTAGCGGTTTGAAAACTCCCGCCGGGGCCTGAAATTAGCGACATGCCAAAAAGGCACAAACAATGGATTTGTGACGTCATTCGTGTGTTAGATCACAACAAAACCTGGAGGAGAAATGAAAGAACCCGGGGCTAAAATCCGCGTCGCTTTCAAACATATTTAATTGAAAGAATCATTCCACAAGTTGCAAAAACTCCACTGTAAAACACGTGACGCGTTCAGTTATTTACACATTAATGACGTCATTAGAATCCAGGCCGAACTAATTTATTGCCGGAGTGAAGATTGTATGTCGTGTATAGTAAGATGGGGGCAGTAAAAATATCACAATGCAAGAGTTCTTTGCTTCAGCGGTAGATTGAAAGGAGTAGGGACTAATAGGCGTTATTTTTTGCGTATTTTTTGAGCGCGTGGAATGTGCGCAGGGCGAGCCAAGCTCCTCCCCTCGCGTGAATCCCTCGCGCTCGCCTCGCTCGCTTGAGAAACGCAAAAAAAAATCGCCTCTTCTGCAGGCTAACGAAGATAGACTGAAACGTTTATAGGTTGATAAAAAGACCTTGACTCATTTCACGCCTTAAAGGCCTGCAAACGAGTAATAAGCTATTTACCGATTCCAAGAAATGCAATCAAAGGTAGAATCAGGCTTGCAAATGGCAAACCGGCAATGCACCTCCGCAAGCACGTCAATTTGATTGAATTTCGTATGACTTCAAATGCAAAACATTTAGCTAAATAAATTACAATATAATGCTTCTCAGTTCAACGACTGCCTGGGTACACGCAGTTAGGCGTCTAGTTTTCTCGATTTTCACGCTCCCGGTCGATGTCGTCGATTGGTGCAGGATACTTCTCTCGTATCTCTCGTCTCTTTTGTATTACATGTCGCGGTTTCATCGCTCGTTGACAGCTTTCGTTTGCCCCGACTTCTCACGAAGACGTGCCGTTTCAAGGATACGTACATGTATCCGCTTCAAAGGGAGCAATCTGCAACATCCAGGATAGCAGTGCTCCATTAATTCCAGCAGTGCATCTGCACAGGTAACCCACACATCTAATTTCCATAATCGGTTTCGCTTGAATGGACACGTCACGTGCTTCTAGTCAGTCTGAACGTTCGCTGTTTAATTCGTGAGAAGGTAAACACAATCCAAGTTATTGCAATGGAAAGCCCTAACAAACGCAGCCTGATGGTCCTCTCGATTGTCGAGATTGTGATGTCCGCCATTTTCTTTATACTTGGAATGGTAGACGGATTTAAGATCCGCTTTGGATACGTCAGCCTCCTGTACACGCAATGTTGGATCGCTGCTCTGGTAAATATTCTCGAAAAGAACTTTCTTTGCACCACTGTGATCGAACGTAATAATTCAATCACCAGTGGGAAAAGGCGAAGAAAGTTCTCAGATCTTTCTGTTTTTGGTTGATTATATTTATTATCATTAACTCGACCGTCTCTTTGTAACTGCAAATTTTCGTCACCGTTCAATTGACTTCAATTGAATCACTACGGCAAATGTATGCTGTCGAATTTTGTTTGAAAATCTAAACACTGAATTTAGCACTTCATTTCAGATAGATTTTAAATCCTAATGTAATTACTTTTCGATATATATGCACGAGTTGTTGTCAGTTTTTTTACGGCATTGTAGATGAACACTATTCGGATCGCGTGACATTGCATGCTTCGATCATTATCCCTCCTGTTGTATTTCATTGAAATTATCAGTCAAAAGAACGTAAGTTAAACATAACAATTTCTAAAAATATTAACAAAAAAGACATAAGAGAAAGCGTATCAGGGAAAAGAAACGAGATGCAAAATCTTACTGAGATAATAATGAATAACTTTCCAAACCGACCGTCAAGGAAGTCTCTTGTCAAGTGACAATTGGTTGCATAAATTAACAGCTAAATTGCTTAAAACACACGAAGCATATCTGTTACATTATCAACAAGAGCTGCCAATTTAAATGCCACGTGCTTTCCTAGTTGTGTCTATAAGTTGTCTGAAATAACTAATATAATTGTGCCCATTTCATTGCCAATTATTCTGTTTTGCAATTCGCGTCCTTCGGTAGAATATTGATAAAGAGAGTATAGTTTTGATCTAAGTCAGACGAAACATCTCCTTGTAAAAACACTACATCACCCTTCGTCCCCGAAGAACTTGACAAGTGAGATTAAATTAAAAAAAAAAAAAAATCACACAACAGCAAGTTCGAGCTCTATTTGTTCGGGTTTATGTGCAATTATAACGATTTTATACGAGTTTCTGTCTGCATTTTAAAACGGAATAAATTAGAACCAGGCGTGAAACGTGTTTTGAAATTAACAACTCGTACTGTGAACAATGTCTACGGGAAACGTGTTTCAGTGAAACATGCTTACTCTAAAAATGCGGCGATGCTTTGTTCACACTAGGGCGAAAGATGTTTAGTCAGATCACGAATGAAACGGTTTACTAGGAAATTTGTTCACATTAGATCGAAACATGTTTATTCTGAGAATGATTGAAACTACTTCACGAGGTAGTTTCGATCTAAGCCAGACGAAACAAGTTAGCGGAAATGTAGTTTCCTTGTTGAACGTTGCAATGCTCTTCGTTCCCAAAGGGCTTGAAAATGTATGTAAACGACATTTAATACAACAGGCTAAACGACAATTCATACAACAGCGAGTTTAAGCTCTATTTTATTTCGGTTTACGTGTAATTATAAACATTTTATGCGACAGCTTTATTATAATATGCTTATTTTGTAAAACAGCATAAATTATAGAAGCTAGCGTGAAACGTGCTTTGAAATTCAGAACAACTAATGTGAACAATAATATTGCAAACTTGTTTACGGGATTGGGGGGGGAAGGTTAAATTGTGGCCGTGTGTCGATGATCGAGTGACAGTCGGAAATCTCGTGAAAACAGTTGCTTGTCCAACTCGCTAAAACGAGTCGGCGAACTTCAGTAGAATTCTCATAAAGGGGGCCGATTACATGGCGAATTTCTGCCCGGGCTGAGATTTCAGCCCGGGTAACCGGGCTGAGATGTCAACCCGGCTTCCAAAAATGTTTAACTGAAACAGGGCCGTAAATGCGTATTCAATATCGCCCGCCACTCACGCGTGTTTTCTCGAAGGCAGTTTCTTATTTGGCCGCGTATATTGATACGCTGTGGCTATATTGCCGGTAACCGGTCAAGGTGTTGAAAACACTAAATGGCCGGCAGTTCTATATTCTCAGTAAACTTCACAAAATCGAAAAATTCCAGCTAATCTAAACTATCATATGTCGATTTAGAAAAGTCAAGCGATCCTGAAATGCTTTATAGATCTCAAGTCTAGGGTTTAGTTTACGCTGGGCTCAGAAGACGAAACCATGTTTTGTGACACTTAGAACTTTTTTCAGCTCGACTGCCGGTCAAGGTTTTCAAAACACTAAATGGCCGGCAGTTCTATATTTTTAGTAAATTTTACAAAATCGAAAAAATCCAGCCATTCTGAACTATCATATGTCGTGATCCTGATCAATTGCCACATTCTGATTGGTTGTTTGTTTGTAAACTTAAGACTAACCCATGAATTCTGCTTGGATATAACTATAGTTAGTCTGTATTGTTTTGGATCACCGGGGCGTAAATTTTCTAACTATAGTTAGAGCGAACAGACAACCTGTCACATTACCGAAATAGCTAACTATAGTAATTCCCGTCTTAACTATGGTTGGTAGCCCAGATGTGACCGCAACCATTTAACAATTATTGGATGAGGTTGAGCATGATAACGATAATTATCAAGGCCAAAGTTTGTGTTATCTGCCGAAGCCGAAGGCTGAGGCGGATAACACAAACTGAGGCCTTGATAATTATCGCTATCATGCGAAAACCGAATCCAATAATTGTTTTATTATGCATGTTCCTGAGCTGCACTTGTAAAGACAAGAGTGCGCACAAAAAAGTGATCAATGCACAGCAGTCAACTTGTAAGTAAACAACTTACGTCATTTCTGCATGCTTAAAACTATTGTCTGTAGGTATGACGTCACTTCTGCATGCATAAAACTATTGTCTGTAGGTATGACGTAACAGAAACAGCAAGCAATAATTAGCTGCGTGCTTATAGCCAATCAAAATCGAGCTAGTGACACCAATGTATAATAATGTCTTCTATTGTTTGTGAGGTATTGTATTTTTGGTCTTGTTTTGTATTTGTATATATTGTCGTTCTTGGTTCCTTTTGTTTTACGTCATCTGTGCTCCGGTACACACAGAAAGAACCCACTCTTCTAACATCCTCTGAAAGAAGCAGGCTTCGATTATTTTCTCTTACTTTGAATAGCAAGCAAACATCATGTGACAAATACAAATTTAGTTTTTGGCCCAGAAAAATTAATGATTGGAATAGTTTACCTTCACATATTATAATATGACCTCGACCAGTAATTTTATGGTAGCTGTTAATGATTATCTCCTTGCCTAAGTTAGACTAATTATCATCATTTTTATTTGCACTATTGTTTATATTTTGCACTTTGCACTGAAACTTGCTGTATGTCCATTGTATGCTGCTGTATGTCCATTAGGATTTTCCAAGTAAATCATGTAGATGTAAAAGTAGATGCAACTTGAGCCTTTGCTGAAACCTTCGCCTTCATCGATCCTGGAACAAGCGCGATAGCACACCAATCAACACAAGCATCATATTTGCAAGCGTCTCTGTTTTCCGCCATCTTTCTTGTTATTCCGCGAAAAACAAGGGACAAACATCAAGAAAAATGAATAAAGCTCTGTCCATGAAAACGCATAAATTATTAAAGCTTCTTTAAACGCGGTCGGTAAACAAATCAACTCAAGGAATAGAAAAACCGCCTCGTGAAAACACAGCCTGTATCACTCAATGGCCAGGCCACTAAATAGACAACTGTTAATTGGGATATTTCTACAATGTTGCCTTGGTTACCCATGATCCCCCAACAAGCACGAAGTAGGCTATTAACGGTTATTAAAATGCACTTTAATCCAGACATGTCAGCTAGTGGTTCACTTAAAGAGTAATTGCTACAACAAGAGTGCTCACCACGTTTTACAATTGCCCACTCCAGGAACTATTAAAAATACCATAATACTCTTTAAAGTGTAGGTGCGGGTGGTGGCTGATGTAAGCCTCATTTTTCCGATTTCTGTTTGTTTTCAGCACGAACGTCACGTGCTATGCATCAACTTTGTGGCAATTTGCATACGGTGCACATTTGTATGCGAACGCACAATGCTACGTCCTAGCTTTCCTACATGTACTCTGAATTCCATTGTGCCATTCTAACAAAGGAAACTTGAATAATTACACACCGGTGAGGCTGAGCCTGCGCATAAAAGAGTATTATGGTATTTTTCGGAGTGGCCAATAATTGTTTTTATAGACCTACCGTTACAGAACTCACCCGACGTTAAAGGGACAGTTCCGGGTTATATGTCGTGTCTTTAAGCTTGCTTTATTTTCTTGAAACAAGAACGAAAAAAGCGCAGGAATTGCATGGCAAGAACAAATAATTTAGAACAAAACCGACAAAATGCAATGGGGAAAATTCCACAAGAATGGCAATTTTGAGTCTTGACCGCCTGTCGCGAAACATCAAATTTGATAAGCTGTATTTCACTTCCATCAGAGCAATCTTGCACTTTATCGGTAATAGGTCCATGATAACCGTCACGAATATAGCACCTCCTACACACTATCACTAGACATGCTGCAAGAGGTAACTTCTATAAAGCACGCTTCAGGACTAATATCGAAAAAAAACATCATCAGCTTTAGCAGTTGACTCTTGGGAAAAATTACCAAAAGAAATCAAAGATCTTAGTCATTTTGATTTCAAAAAAAAGTTAAACGGTATTTATTGTCGAAACAGATATACTGTCCAAGCCCAGTCGTCTTCTAATTTTCGCTATTTTTTGCTATTTTTGCTATTTGCTATTTGTGTGCAGTGTGTGTGTTTATGTGTTTGTAATAGATGTCTACATGTGAATTGATACTATACAAGACTAGTGTCTAACTAGAAAACTGTATGGTTAACTTAGACGCTAGGCATTTCCTCAAATGTTATTTATATTTAGTTATTCGTCCTATGTTTTAGTAATTTTAGTTTAGCTAGATATATATTTTCTTGTAACAAAAATGTTACGGAAATGTGAAATATAAAGTATTGTTTTGTATTGTATTATTATCATGACCATATAGTTATATATTTAACGTACTAGTGGTACCTGTAGTACTCGTACTACTCAAGTAGTACCTGTAGTACCTGTAGTACTTGTAGTACCTTGTACTGGTAGTACCTGTGGGTACTACAGTACTACAGGTAGTACCTGTAGTACCTGTAGTACCTGTAGTACTTGTAGTACCTGTAGTACCTGTAGTAGCTGTAGTACTTGCTCAATTCCATTCCCTTTGAAGACTGTTCATAATGTTGGTGTTGGAACTAATATCGTGCATAAAAAGACGCCAAATACTTGAATTACTCAACCGTGCACATGGCACCGTAACCCGTGTAAAACAAAACAAAATTAAACAAAAACAACTGAAAAGACAAGAACGAGGTTACTTTGCTAGTTTGTTTCGAAACCAATCACAATCCTAGTAACCAAATTTAATGGGGCCATTTAACGTCACTGTAGCCTAGGATGCATGGGTAATTAAGCGCCCCGTAGTTATTAGAGGGTCCTGAAGGGGGGTTCCAATCCCATTTCCCAGCCCAATTTTTTTTCCAAATCCCTTTTCCCAGCATCCAAATCCCATTCCCACTAGCAGAATTCAGGAAAAATCCCAGTGTTTTTCATACCAGCTCTTTTCTATTCACATCCGCATATCAGGTGATATTCTCCTGCCACTTCACATTCTTGTCACCTGCAGGTAGTCTGATATCCCGCCATGTTGCTTTTAACATGTAAATACGCATGCTCAGCGATTTTGGCTTGATTGCACCGCTGTACACAAATATCGTTGACCGCAAGACAAGGGAAAAATAAAATATTCTGATATTCTTATCGTAGAATTGGCGTAAAATAGGCAGTTTTAACAGTTTTCTGATGTTTGCCAAGCTAAGGGAATTAGTTAGACTAGTTAAGACCAGTTAAGCATTGACTGGACATGCTTAAAGACAACTGTCCTATTCCCGTTTCGACGTTTTTTTTACATTCCCAGTGAGCAAATTCCAGTCCCAGCGACTCAAATCCCATTTCCCAGGGCAAAAATAGGCCAATCCCAGTTCCCATTTTACCCCTTCAGGACCCTCTTATTAGTAAAAGCATGAAGTAGAACCAATAGGAATCAATAAAAGTTTTTTCAGTGTTACAGCGGTATACAAAATAATTAAAAGTTAATCCGACGGTAATCTATGTGATAATGAAGAAAAACAGAAACGTAATAACGAATAACCTGCAAACAAAATATCCCTATCCGTAAAAATTTCCTTTAGTCTTACCTTTGTGCGAAATAATAGGTTTTAAGCCCCTTAGGTGCTTTACAAACAAGACGAACTACACTAGAATAGCTCATTCACCAACTATAATTTAGGTCTACGGGTACTTAAGGTATTACAAGTACTACATGAACTACATGAACAACACGAACACGAACTACTACAGGTGCAACAGGAACCTGGTAGTACCTGGTACTACGGGTAGTACCAGGTACTACCCGTAGTACCTGTAGTACTTGTAGTACTTGTAGTACCCACATGTACTACAAGTACTACAGGTAGTGCCTGTAGTACCTGTAGTCCTCGTAGTACCTGTAGTACATGTAGTACCCGTAGTACTTGTAGTACCCGTAGTACTTGTAGTACTTGTAGTACTTGTAGTACCTGCAGTACTTGTAGTACCTGTAGTACCTGTAGTACCTGTAGTACCTGTAGTACCTGAAGTACCCACAGGTTCTACAAGTACTACAGGTAGTACCTGTAGTACCCGTAGTACCTGAAGTACCTACAGGTACTACAGGTACTACAGGTACTACAAGTACTACAAGTACTACAAGTACTACGGGTACTATAAGTACAACGGGTACTACATCTGATTATTTAAACCAGCTAAGAAACTTTAATGAAAGACGAAATTTAGTGAAGTTTGGAGTAAGTAATCACAAACTTATCCTAAACTACAGGTACTACAGGTACTACAAGTGCTGCAAGTTCTACAAGTACTACGGGTACTATAAGTACTACGGGTCCTACATCTGATTACTTAAACATGCAGCTAAGAGACTTTAATGAAAGACGAAATTTAGTGAAGTTTAGAGTAAGTAATCACAAACTTATCCGAAACTTACGATTGAAGTAGCTCGATATCAAACCGATCATATGCCCAGAGAAACTAGATTATGCCCATTGTGTAAATCAAATCAAGTAGAAAATGAAACTCATTTCTTGTTGCAATGTAGCAAATACTCTCTGCAGAGGCAGACATTCTTAAATCGAATCAATGAAATAATACCTGACATCGAAAGGAAATCAACCTCAGAAAGTATAAAACTTCTCATGAACTCTAACTGCTATCATGTGAATAGGCTAGTAATGAAGTTTATTGACTTGTGTATGAATATACGTGATACATTGTTATTATCAAGCGAAAATGATGTAACTTAAGTTCATTAGCATAATATTAGAGTCCTATTAGTCTTGTTTTGTTATTAATTGCTATAAATATTCTTTTGCAATACTGCAAAATCTTGCCGTCATGCAAATAAAGCAATTTTACTACTACAAGTACTACGGGTACCACAAGAACTACAGGTACTACGGGTACTACAGGTACTACAGGTAGTACCTGTAGTACCTGAAGTACCCACAGGTGCTACAAGTACTACGAGTACTACAGGTAGTACCTGCAGTACCCGTAGTACACGTAGTACCTGAAGTACCTACAGGTACCACAAGTACTACGGGTACAACGTGTAGTACAGGTACTACATGTACAAATACTACAAGTACTACAGTTACTACAGATACTACGGGTACTGCAGGTACTACGAGTACTACCGGTACTACAGGTACTACAAGTACTAAAGGTACTACGAGAACTACAGGTACTACAGGTACTACGGGGACTACAAGTACTACAGCACAGGTACTACGAGTACTACAGGTACTACAGGTTCTACAGATACTACAGCTAGATACTACGAGTACTACAGGAACTACAGGTACTACGGGTACTACAAGTACTACGAGAACTACAGGTACTACAGGTACTACGATTACTACAGGTACTACAGGGACTACAAGTACTACAGGTACTGCACGTGCTGCGAGTATTACAGGTACTACAGGTACTACAAGTACTACAACTACTACAGGTACTACAAGTACTACAGGTACTACAAGTACTACAGGTACTACAGGTACTACAGGTACTACAGGTACTACAGGTACTACATGTACTACGAGTACTACAGTTACTAAAGGTACTACAGGTACTACGAGTACTACAGGTACTACAAGTACTACAAGTACTACAGGTACTACAGGTACTACAAGTACTACAGGTGCTACGAGTATTAAAGGTACTACAGGTACTTCAGGTACTACAAGTACTACAAGTACTACAGGTACTACAAGTACTACAGGTACTACAAGTACTAAAGGTACTACAGGTACTACAAGTACTACAGGTACTACAGGTACTACGAATACTACAGGTACTACAGGTACTACGAGTACTACAGGTACTACAGGTACTACAAGTACTACAAGTACTACAAGTACTACAGGTACTACGAGTACTACAGGCACTACAAGTACTACAGGTACCACGAGTACTACAGGTACTACGAGGACTACAGGTACTACGAGTATGTTAAATATACAACTATATGGTCATGATGGTGTGTAGGAGGTGCTGTATTCGTGACGGTTATCATGGACCTATTACCTCTTTATCTCTAAACTACTGTTTCTGTTTTGCTTGATATAATCGTTTTATCCAATTCAGTTGACTGTATATTTGGTAGCATTTTGGCGATATGACATGGTGTCCCTTTAACAGTAACACAAAAATACGATGCTTTCTGCACATAACTTTGTACAGTGTATTGTGGAGTTTATATTCAGAAGCACTAAATCATTTTCACCGCATTGTTTATTTTTCCAGGGTGTTTTAAGTAAATTCCCTGCATCCATTAGTTTCTATTGTAGTTAGTGGCTTCTATTTCATAATTTGTCTTGCTTATTTTGACCACTTCTCATACTTTTGTTTTGACTTTTTTTTCTCTTATTTTGCATCCAGGCCCTTCCAATTGGTGCCATGGGACTGGTTTTGGCCATCAGTCGCAGACCTTCTTTAATCCTGGTGAGACATACCAATGGAATGTTACAGATTACTTTAGGAAGAACTGGTGATTATAAGTGTGCTTGAAAAGCAATCAATTCAGTAATGGGATGATGGGCTTAAACAATAATAACATTGTTTTTTTTATTTATACGCCATTATTTGTAACATGTTTATCTAAAGTGCGCTCTTGTTATCCCATGTGAATATGCAACACGTCAGTATTCTTTGATATGAACCTGCTGGAAGATCCTCTTTACCTCCCTTGTATTAAACTCGGGAAGAAAAATGGGCTCCATCTGCCGAAATCGTGTCCAATTTTTCTCGCCAAACCGGTTTTAGACACCGCAAGCATTCGTTTTTGTCGAAAAACCGACGGTCACAGCTGAGCCCACTGAGTGGAAGCAAAATGGCGTCCAAGCTGCAGTTTTGGTGAAAACGTAATTCCACATGATGGTAAACCATTTTTTGATAGAAATTCGTTCCGGAGTTGTAGAAAGCGACGACAAATTTGTTGAACAAATTTGCATATCGTGAGACCACGTCGCGGTAATTTGGGTTTGGCGGCAAACTTTTTTGGTTGGATCCCACTCGATTCGGTTAAGATTTGAAACTGTATCGAAGCAACACCTGCGCATACTCAGTATAAACATTTGACACGATTTCTGCAAAGCCTTTCTTCTCTCGTATTGAGACAAGGAACGGCTCTGCTGGGCGTGCATTAGGGTCAACATGTTAATTACTAAAATAGAATATGTTTACGAGAAACTTGCTATCTTACTCGTGGACAATGTTCATTTTTAAAGTGGATTACATTGTCTTCTCTATTTGTCATACTAGATCAATGCTATTTGGTCAGTCAGCGTGGCGTGTATTCTGTACTCAGCAATGACAGTATACATGTATCACCATTGGGGAATGGAGATGTTATTATTTTCCAGGCATGTTCGAGCCGGTTCATTTTCTTCTCTTTCTTCGCTCTTTGTGAAGAAAGAAACAGTGTTGGAGTTCACTAAAGAAGACGAAGATGCGCTAGCGGTATTTGGAATCACCATCATACTGTCGATCATGGAAATCATTATTGCCACTGCTGTCGCTAAAACCAGTGATGCTTGTTATAACAGGCCTCAGCCCTCTCCGATGTATTACATGCATTATCAGGTAAGTCAACCACGCCATGGCGAGACTTGCTTTGAATGATTCAGTCTGTCGAAGCGCTAACGCTAGAAATGTAACCTTTTGAACCTCTTTACGATAACTTATTTACTTCTGTATTTCGGAGAGTTTGGTTAAATAGTGGTCACCTCAACCACCGGGGAGTATTTATCATGCGCATTATATACACTAGCCCCTCCAAACCCATTTGTTTGTTCAATTATCAAGGGACTGGCTATGGGAATCAGACTATACAAGCAACAGAAAATACTGACGTAAAAATAAATGCATGTTAGGTAGAGAAGGATCCAATCTGACATTGACTGTACTTTGTTACAAAAGTCTAGTTAAAACCAGGGTTAACCCGGGACCAAGCCTGGTTCAATTATTAAACCAGGCATTAATGGTTCTCAAACCAGGCTTACCAGGATACCTCATGGGGAGATTTTATCAGATTACTCCAAATTCTTAAATAGCGAAATTCGTATTAAGCTGATTCTTATGATAAGCAGCAATGTCGATTAGAAGTTCCTGTAATTGCACACTCGCAAATATAAATGAAAAAATAAATTGTTTTCGTTATTCCTTTTTCTTTCACAGCCCATGCAAGATGATTCTCAACTCGGTCGTGCAGGTGGACCAGAAATACATGGCCCAACTGCTGATAATCAGCCTAGCAGTGGTGGGAATTTTGCGGTCTCTCGTTGATGCCAAAACGGAGAAGTTGATGGGGATTTCATCTATTGGACGACTGTTTTGCTGTACGAAGCAAGTAAAAGGCTGGCTTAAAATAATGGTTATACTACCAAAACACTTATATAGTGGCCTTAGTCCAGGAAAACAATAAGCATTCAATGCCATTGCTTTTAAGCTAGAAAATGTGTTAGTTATTGTGTGTCGCTTTGGGAAAACCTAACTTGCATTTCTTGAAAAGTGTCTCCCAGCAGCTAGTATATAGCTATAAGCAGTTGGTTGTAAACAGGATTTCTTCATACGTGAGGGTGGCACCTCGCAGACACTCCAGCTGTGTACAGGAATTCTACCCAAATAAAAAATGCTGATGATAAGAGCTGAGAAGGATAATTTTACACACATTTTTTTCAAAGCAGTGAAACTTTTTGTGCTTAAATTTTAGTTTTTTAATTGGATGTACACCGTGAATAAGGGAAATCCGAAAATATGCACCCATTATCACCTGTGCCACTTGCAGCGCTGCACGTCCTAAAATAGTCCTTGCCTCGCCAAAAACTTTGTCCCAGATTTTAATGTGGTTAACCATTCAAATAGAACGAGTGAATAGAACGAGTGACATTTCCGGTTTTTTTTTTACAAATATTATTGTGCACTTTTGAGATTCAGTGGTAAACCCTTAGTATCTGGAATGTATGCCTATTTTAAGAATAACGATGCCGGGAAAAATGCATATTAATCGATACACCGTAGCATTTTTGGGAATGATTGGCTAATAAGGCTTGTTAGCATGCCATTTATTAATGTTAAAGATTTATTCCTTTCTTAAACATTTTTCAGAGAATGATTTTGGGCATACTTTGTTATAATAATGCGCAAGTTATCTGAGAACACAATATTTTTTTCGTTTCCCAAAAAATATTTGGTAGTATCGTTCATGGTTTGTACTGTTTATCTGACACCTTTTTTTTAATCAGGTGTATACATAAAATAACTATTCCCAAGCATAAATAGCTGCATACGTAAATTGATAAGTTTTATTAGTTGTTTTTTATGAGTTTGATTGGTTAATTAGTAGCCTAAGCAATTCAGTATTTTACAATAGTGTGCCAAGAGCAAGCAAACAAACCACGGCATAACTAAATATTCTAAACGGCCCTGGAAAACGTAAATTCCCCCTGTCAGTATCACTGATAAAGACTACTTCCTAAGAACAAAGAATCGACAACATTTAGAACAACAGTCGAGGCCTCTTATATCTTAATTTTGATCAAAAAGGTAAAATCTTTCAAGCACGGATTTGGGGTATCATTATCCTAAAACAGGGCTAAAAGTCTTTTAGCGACGAGCAGGATTTGTGCTAGGCCTGTCACCTCAGTTTTATTACAAAAAAGGACACGTGGCATGTTGTTTACGTTCCTTAACTTCGTGATTGTTCTTGTTTCGTCAATAAGTGCATAAAACATTTCATTTCTTCCTCTACTAAATTGTTTGGAGGTTGTGGAGTTGTTGTTGGCTCCAAGGACAATATTCTTCGTACTCTTCCTGCCGAGCTAACTCTAACCGTCTCCACCCGGCGCCGTTTGGGGATCTTCGACTCTAACGCTTGGTGAGCAAGATGCAAATCTTTTCATGATTTAAAAACTTGTACATAAATCGTTTAGATTTCGTTTCAAATCAAACAAGAGTTTATTTGCCAGGAAATATATATTTTTTATGACTCCTACCGTAGACTTAGTAACTTAACTGTATTTTAGATAATTAAATTCGATATAGAACCGTAGGGGAAGTGGCAGAGGAACATCGTATCAGGGCGTGACTGGTATCCAATTTCGATACAACTCTAATTCTCAATAAGTAAAAAAGGTTGAGAAATAGTCACAATACTATCATATGACTCTAGTAACACTAGAAACATCATTGAGCAATAATCACGCCAAAGTACTTTGCCTCGACTTCAAACTACTAGTATAAGGGACTGTGCAATAATCATCAGGGGTGGGGGGGGAATGGGCTTCAAGTAGTAAGATATTAGGTAATATCCCCCTTTCTAAAGGAGTGAATTTGGTTATTGCCTGCCCCCCGATCAGTCAGAAATTTTGTATGACCCCCCCCCCCCCCCCCCCTCTCCACACACCTTTTATATACAAATGCCCAGCATTTTCTTAATATACACCCACCCGTTATTGCTACGAGGAAATGTTTGTTCCATACGTGTATCGATATACATCAATACTAGATGTTTACTTGTTGGACATCCGTATCTGGAACAAACATGACCTCGAAGCAATGTTCAACAAAGCCATCCGATTCCACTTCTGAACCACTTGATTGCGAATCCGAGTTGCTTGCACTGGAACTCATTTCCTCGTTAACGTTCTCTTGGGTTTCTCGTGGGATGCAAGAATGATCACCCCGAGCGTACTGTAGAATTCGTGCAACCAGTGCCACTTTACCACCACTGATCTTAAGACCATGTTGGTTGAGGTACATCTTCAATCTGTTGCAATATGATTATCTATGTTGTAGTGAAATTATGATTTTGGTGCAATTTTGTCTGCACTGGTTCAAATTTATTTTCGCGCCACCTATAACAAGTGCTGTGATTGGTTGGTGATTTGGGAGTGTGTCTGGAGGCGGAAGGGAACAGACGATGGTGTGCGTACAGGCGTTACTTTTTTTTGCGCCCATCCCGTCGCGTGACTTACGCCCCACGCTCGCCTCAAAAGCGCAAAAGAAAAATACGTTTTGCAGGCCAGATATTGGATAACCGGTAGATTGTAGCAAAAACGTCGTTCATTTTAAAGCAAAACTCGGCAAAATCCAGTGCAAATACAAGACGCCCTATGGACATTTTAACTGAGCCTGTTGCCCCCAGTCCCCACTCGACCGCCCCGAAGTAGTGGTTTTTGTGTGCTTCTGTAACGTTATAAATTTGGTGTCTCGGGAGATCTCTTACGTGGTTTTTAGAATATCTAATTCAATTGTCCCTTCCTGATTGACAGGCATTTGATGGATCAGTTGAGTATTTACAACTCCGTAGCAGAGGGTGGGGCTAGAGGAGTTAAACTCAGGTCTAGCGAGAAACAACTCAGAGTGGGTCAACCCAAATCATACCGTCCAGAAGGACGTAGGACACCTTAATGAGACTTATATAACGGAGTAACTGGTTAGCTTTCAGTTGAGGTTAGTGGTAGCAGTTTATATAGTTACATTTAGGACTAAGCAACCCGAGAAGCTAGGTGGTACAGTGGTACGGTAGCTATAGGTTATGTAAACTTAAGCCTAGCTGAGGTCACAGGTTCAATCCTGAGTGGGGATTTTAGATTTTCTTTTTTACACTTAAAAAATTATTGAAAATAAAATTCTAAGTGTCGACATTACGTTATATAAGTGTCAATAAGGTGTCCGACCTCCTTCTGGACGGTATGATCTCGGCACAACCCTCAGAGTGGGACTAAATCCGGAAAGATTTGCCTTTGTAGTTGGTACATTTGCCTATATACTGAGTCCGTCAGACTGAATTATACTGGATAAATGCAATTTCTGGCGTTTCCGTTGAGACGGAACTGATTTGGTATTCATACGACACAGAACAAGCAGGGGCTGGAGACGACTGCTTACCAGTGCATGTGATTCTGTAAGTGTTTTCAGCTTAGTTAGGATATTCTTCAAACTCCTTAGGTTTAGTGGCACTGCTTTGGTTTAGGGAATATTTCCAGATTCTTTCCCGTGTTCGTTTTATATGTTTATTTTTCTCCCGCAGTCTCACGTGTCACGTTTCCACCTTTTCAATGATGAAAAGATGGCCCTCTCTCGCCAGTCTCCACTCATTTTCTCCGCTCGTTCGCGCGCCGTCTGCTCCCCGACTTCATAATCTTAACATCTGGAACAGTCTTATACAGGCGATGTTAACGCTATTGTCTTATTGCCATCTTTTTCTTTTATGTTTTTAAATTCCGAAATCAATTTTTATTGCCACTGCTGGAGTGACAATCGCAAGGGAACCTCCTTACCGACATGTCTCCATTACAAATGTTTGACTTGGTCCCGAATATACCAAAATTCAAATAAACTCTTCCGGCTATTTTCCATACACCTCAATACTAAACACATTACATTTTAGTTTCGGATGTATAAACTCGCCACTATTTTACAGACATCCCCATACTGAACACACTTTGATGTCAGACTATACCAAGGGTCGACTATACCAACTTCCTGCTCCTGCTTCCGTGTAAAAATAATGTTGTCGTAACGCAACAATCGAATAATCATCATAGATCTCTCTACAGTCCAGGAGTATGCCAGTTTTGGAAGAAGCGAAAACAATGGTTTACGTCGCCGACCATAACACCATCACCTTGGTGATGGTCTTTCCAAAACACTATAAATTCAAATTGGCGGACCAACGCGAAAAAGTATCGGTCACAAAAGATAGTTTCATTGCGCCTTTTATTTTATCTTCTCGACGCCTGTTTATTGAAAAGACATCGAAGACTGAGAACGACAATTCTTGCCCTAGAATTTTTAGGATATCATGAACTTAGTGCTCATAGCAATATCGATCGCACTCTGAAAATCTGACAACCAACCCCGAGTTGGCTCAAATATTCTGTCTGAAATAGATAAGTACACGCACAAGTTTTCGCCAGTCTATTTCACTTGAAGTGTCATAAAGTGAGAAAATTAACGGCTTGATAACAAGAAGAGAGCTTTTCTGTTGTTTGTAGCGAGTACTAAGCTTAATTGTTGTTTTGGTTAACTTAAGCTTACATCCAGTTCACTGTGAGGTTAAAGATGTTTTACATCAGATGTACTTCCTTGTCTTTTTTATTTTTTCTTCGATTGATGCCGTTTACAAATAAAGTTTAAAGCTTGAATTTCTTGAATAAATCACTGATTTTTCGAAGTTGTCAAGTCTTTGTGTTGTGCTCCAAGTCACCTGGGATCTAACAAAGTCTAATAAAGTGTCTCGCTTTCAATTGTATTGCTTGCGATAATGTTACTGTCGGGAGATAACTGCATTGAACAGAATACAAACTTAAACAATTCCACAGACTCATTAAAATTTAGTGCAGATCCCGGCATAAAGGGCATAGGAATAGTAAGAAACTGTGCTATATTTTTCTATGCTACAATATTTTTTATTGATAATGCAATAGAATACTGTCCAGCAGTCAATACCAGATCATGTCTGTTTATAACAGATGTAACCCCAAGTCTCAAGCCCATTTTGCTTCTAAATTCTCACCAACATCATTGTCCAAGATCTCATCCACTTGATCCTCTGATGACAATTTGCCTTGATTTTTAACTCCATGTAACAAGATCAGAAGAAATGAAACCAAAGGTGCAACAAGGAGGTTAAACGACAAGGGGATTGTGGGTGGAGGGAGTGGGGGTGGCGGGGGGGGGGGGGGGGGGGGGGAGGAGATGGCCCCTTAATTCCACCACTGGCCATGCTGTTCACGAGGCACGCAAGTTTTTTCTCTGGTGTTGTCTGTAAAACTAAAGACAAAAAGTGGTTGCAATCCAAAAAATAAAGATCAGACTTCATTATGAACAAAAGCTGCGTCAAGTCTTCCCTGCAAGTCATCCCCCTCTTTATCCCGAGATGTTTATGAAAAAGGGTTTGCTCATAATAAACAATTATTACAACTGTCAAATGCACTTGTTATGACCACTAAGAAAGGGTTTTTTTATTGGTTCTTTAGGCCACACGCATTTTTTATACTTAACAATCCTCTCAAACAATTTGAGAACACACACCAGATTGAGAAACAATTATTTACTATTACATTCATAATCATAATAATCTTGTCTTTTTATGACCCTCCTGTACCTGAAATAGTAATATTAATAGAAGATAATAGCACTTGTTCTCAATGTTATTTTGCAAGACTTTTGTCATGTATGAAATATAAACAGTAGCCTCCATTTTAGCTTAGTATGTAAAGATACTCGGCTTTACACCTAATCTGTCCAAATGCAATGATTTTACTGCAAGTGAGTCTCAAGAAATCTTTGTTTGTATGGTATCTACAGAGCAATATTTTGGGCTTTTGGCTCCCCGATTTTGTAGCATGCATTAAAGCAGAATGCCTGTGAACTACTGCAAACAAATAAGGGGTTCACATCAGGTGTAAAAATTTGTTCCTACAAATGTTAACCTTTAGACTTCCTTGCTCCCTTTGCTAGCTTTTTGACAGGTAAATTACTTTTAAAATGACCAAATGCTTGCCCATCCTATTCAGTAGAATACAAAATTAACATCAACAAATATAGCCATGCCACGACTGTAGTCAAACATACATTTCATTCCAGTTCTAGCCCACTTACACGTAGTATGCGATCAGCCGCTTCTCGGGAGCGACGAGAGGCGGCTGGCTGATTCGTAGGCTAACTCCCACCAATAAAAATAATATTTTATAGACATGTGTTGGTTCTCACGCAATCACAAACTCACTATTTCTAGCCAAGAGTCATGAATATAGCGCAAACAAAACAATCGTGGTACACGCGATCCATTACAGAGGGCGAATAAGTCACAACCCTCTTTGCAGTAACTCTTCCCTTATGTTGGCGATTTTCAATAGGTGGTTGCCATTTTTACTAGATCGTTGCCATCTATGAAACTTAGTCTGAACATCACTAACATGTTGTAGTTTTGAGGAAAATTAGTCTTGATTTCGAAAAAATTCCTCAAGATAATGAAAACTAAACATAAAGACATGTACTTGCATTCGATGCCCGTCGAAATGGCGGCGGCGCATTCGAAGGCCGTTTCAAACTCGCGGTATTATAGCACAAAACTTCGGAATTAGTTCACAAAACAGACTGTGAAGACACTCGAGTCATCCTTCTTCAAGATAGTTTGCTTGAAAGTCCCAGATACTGAACGAGGGAACCTGGAACAGCTTTTGAAAAAACCTCTCGCGTTTTTTTTTTCTTCCGATTTTCGCGTATTTTTAGCGGAACAATAAAATCATGACGTCAACGCTTCTTACAAAACTGGAATACTCCCGGACTGCTTCACGCGCCTCCAACTATTCTTTGCCGCCGATATTTTACCCATCGTTTCGCCTTTCCCTCGCTCCCACTAACTGCCCCCGGGTCTCTGAGGATGCTTGCGCAACCAAAGTCGCCTTTCCAGTGAGGGACGCAGTCAAGCATACTGTTGTCATTCGTCAGTCAGATAAAATCCAGCTTTTTGCCATGGAACGTCACAACAAACGCAGTAAAATGGGACTCTCAATTACCCAGATTGTGATGTCTGCTATTTTTTTTTCATTCTCGGAATGGTGGACGGATTAAAGATTCGCTACAGAAATAAATGTCAGCCTTGTGTACACGCCATGTTGGATTTCTGCCCTGGTTAGTATTCTCAAAAGACCTTGCTGTCTTTTCCATCGATGTGTTGACCTTACATTGTGACCTAAACTTTACAAATGAATATAATCCATCTTTCTGTGTTCCAAGAAGTTAGTATTCAGCCTGTGTGAAAGAATTGTAGTTGACGAATTATCCGAAATTATGTATACAAAACTGAACATCCCCCACATTGTTTCACACTGCAGCTTTGTGTTTGGCACGTGGCGGAAAAGTGCAGTTAAATTTAATTGCAAATTATCCGTTTTTAGAGAGATTTATGCTAGACACGTTGCGTTTATATTCATTAGCTTAATCACCGAGATGCACAAGTTACGCATCTCTATATTAAAAACCAAACACGAAGCCGGAAGAAAGAGACAAGCGAATATAATAAATCAAAAAGACCAACAACGAATTGACATAACGAGGAGCCTGCTGCTAAGTTTGGAACAGTTTACAACATGTACAAGTCTAACATAGAGAACAGTTTTATTTGTGTCAACTTGTGTCTGGTCTTATTATTTGTGCACACATTAGGCAAGTTATAGTGATTACATGGAAGAAAAATTCAATACATTTTCTAGCTAACAGTTTCATAATGCGAATATTTTCTATTGACATTTACCGGTTTTTTTGCGAATTGTTAGTTGCATTTGTAGATGCATGTGAACTCAGTTGCATGTTATGTTTTCCTGAGTTAATAACGCAAAATGTGCCCTTTCGTGTTGGCCGGATGCGGAAACAGTTGAAATCTAGGCCTCATAACGAGTCAGGACTCAGTTTACTGATTGACATGAAATGGCGAGTGAATGTGTGAATCAATGAATGATAGCTTATGTGCAATTATACATTGAAGTGTTATGATTTAATCCTTCCTTATTGATAAAGATGATAAAGAAAAACCTTGGTTGTGTTCAAGAGAGACGTTGCAAAATTAAATCTAGAAACAATTAAGTATGTACAGAAACCCATAAGTGGGTTGAAACCTGCAACTGTCTCTTGTTCGCTTCAAAACAAGCTTCTGAGGTTAGGGTTAGAAGCTAGCTTCTGATTATTCAATTTTGCTCAGAAGTTGTTACAGCCATATTTGGAAAATCAAGATAAAAACATTAACCAATCAATTTGCTAGAAAAAACTTGCTTCTAATCTCAAGGGACCGAGGGGTTTCCAAATATGGTACTAAGCAAAAAATGAATATTCGGAAGCTATGAATTCCCGTTACACGTTTCAACCCACGTATGGGATTCTGGTATGTATCCATCAATTTAAATTGGAAATGGAGCGCAACATCTTTAATATCTCCAAATATGTTTCTATTATACGTTTTGGTTAGGATGTTACTGATAGTCAGGTCTCCCTTTCAATAGGTTAACTAATACCTAGTTGAAGGAAGTCTTAGCCGATACATTATGAGCTAGTAATTGCCTTGGAAGTTTGCAGACGTTTGTAGGATTGTATGTTGCATATCTACCCTGAGGGCTGTAGTGATGTCGCCAACCTGTCTACTAGACACAAAAGAGATTCATTATACTCTTTAGGAGTCGGCTTTCTTTATTTGTTTGTATGACTTTGATATTACTATCTCTATTCCACAGAGATCAGGTATCATATATCACTTAGCTCTCATCATTGCTGGAGGTATTTTTCTTGTACAGCGAAGGGAAATCGTGTGTTTTGTGATAGGCTGTGAAAATCAACAAACCCATCAACTCTAAAATTATATGACGTAATTCAAACTGACCAATCAGGTGTTGGCCTTAAAATAATCAAGCGACCCCACGCAGTATGACACCGAACTAATAATAGATTAAAAAAAAATCTAGTAATACTAGCTGACACTTAAAACTGTCCCCACTATTGATAATCTGACCGCTATAGAATACATGATGTCATAAATGTAATTTTGCATAAATTTATTCTAACTTTTATGGTCGATTAAACGTAATTACAAACTATTTTCTTTTCGGTCATTTAACAAATCGACCGCATTTTTCCATGGTCTATACTTTCATCGACCATAGAAATGACGTCATAAAATGTTCAAAACTCAAGTGGTACCACGAGCCGTTAGGCGAGTGGTTTCACTGCCAATAAGCGCCACCAATAACGCCTATTATACAGGCTAGATTATCGCCGAGACAAGACCGAGAAGAATGGCTCGTTTTAGGCGTACTTTGTCTCGTTCAATGCAGCCCGTAAAAATCACTTCAGGCCGGATTCTCGTACGGGTTTCACTCTTTTTAATCTATTAATACCAGCTACTAGAAATAGGTCAGTGTATTTTAAAACCTCTTTAAACGCTCACAAGACAATTCACCCTTCACGCTTTCCTCCCACACCGCTATAAACGAATACCCTTTATACAAACAACCTTTTAATCAATTTATTAGCCTACGCACATCCCCATTTATTTCTACTACACCGAATATTAACTTATCTACTCTCAAATCTTCAAAACCCGGGTTGGGGGGGGGGGGGGGGTGGGGACTTCCACATAAAATTTACAATTAGTAGCTCTTAACGATAAAACTTCTTTTCAACCATGCCCTTCTAAAGAAATTGTAAAAGGACACCCCGTCATTTTCATATGGTGGACCCCCCCCCCCCCCCCCCCCCGGCGTGTCAATAAGTGACTACGAAACAGCGTCCATTTTATATATTGGGCAGGCTTGGCAACAAGCCAGCCCAATCAAAAAGAGAACGATTTCAACATGGAATGACGATGAAGTCCAGTGGTTTGAGATGCAAATGAATTTAGTTTACCGGATATGGTCGCGTGCGTATTTCCAACAAAACAAAAAAGATAGGCTTCTTGCACTGAGAAGTCACGTGGCACTTGCCGCAGTAGTTAGGAAAATACATTCTCTAGGGCACCTCCCAAGGTACTATTTCCACATATTTTTATAATAATTCCCGATATCCATTTTTTTAAAAATCCCCAAAGTATATTTTCCTATCATTTTCTTGCGAATCCCTGTCATACCTTTTTGATTTTAAAGGGAAATCAAGACCTAATTAATTACTGTAATTTTTTGTATTATTGGAATATTTCTTATGGAAAAAAAAGTTTTTTTAAAGGGAAATAATTAAAATTTATACGGTAACTCTTGTTTATATCGTTGTTTTTCTATTTATTTAAGAGAATCAAAAAAAAATTCTAATAAAATATTCTTAAATAAACGGCTTTACTTAATACTTAAAATTTATTTCCGTATAAAATATAATTAATATCCTTATTGTGTTTAGTCTATAAATCAAACGGGAATAAAGGTTTTTTAAATTGAAGAAATAAAAGAAAACGAAGTAATCGAAGAAATTGAAAAAAATTCAATAACTTAAAAAAATTACAGAAAATATAATAAATTATTGAATTGCTTTAAATTTCAAAAAGGTATGAGCTCGCTCGCCCTTCGGGCTCGCTCGCGGGATTCGCAAGAAAATGATAGAAAAATATACTTTGGGGATTTTTAAAAAATTGGATATCGGGAATTATTATAAAAATATGTGGAAATAGTACCTTGAGAAGTTCTCTAGAGAATGTATTTTCCTAACTACTAAATGGGGCTTTTGGATATTAGGTTTTTTGGGTGATTTAAATTGTAGGTAGAAAATAAAAAAAACAATTTTTAAAATAATAAAGGTTTAAAGAAAATGAAATATTAATATGTATAAGATTATGAACGCAAAGCCAAACACAAACCAAATCATAAAGAAAAACCAGAATCCTAAAAAAATGGATTCAAGAGATATTCTACAAGAAAGATTTCATGCTATTGACTTCTTGTTTGTAGAAGTTTTGGAAAAATTAAAAAAAGCTCTAAATTTAGAAAATAAAAAAGAAAGGAAAACAGCAAAAAAAGAATTGAAAGAAATTATTATAAATATAAATTATAAATTGGATCATATTCCAGTTTTGAATTTATATTATAATATGCCTGAAGATATGGAAGATTTAGTAACTTTTGTAATATTTCATAATGCAGGTGAATTATTCAAATATTTTATAAATATTGGAGAAGGAAGTATGACAGTTTTTGAAAACTCAAATGGATATCCAACTTGTAATGAGAAAAAAATTGTTAAGAAATTATTAAATAAATTTTATAAAAAGATTGTGATAAAAAGTGAACATCAAGATGAAAATAGAGACCACGATGAAGATTATGGAAATTATTATCTTGATACAGAAGAAGTATTTGATTATATTTATGGATAAATTTTAGCCCCAAAATGGGTTTTTTTTTTATGCTGAAATTTATAACTTTTGCGGAAAAAAAAAATAAAGTTAAAAAAATATTTATATATAATAAAAAGGATGTCTTCATCTGATTTAAATAACTTATCATATGATGAACTTATGAAAATAGCAAAAAAGGAAACTAAAGAAAATAGAAAAATTAAAGAAGAACGAAAGAAACAAAAATTGATTGAATATATTAAAAATAAAAAAGAAGAAAATGATAAATTAAAAAAGAAACCAATAAAACTTAAACCTAAATCTAAACCTAAACCAAAGAAAATTAAAACATTTGATGATTATTTTCTTGAATGTATAAAAAATAAAAAGATTCCAAAAGATACTCCAAAATATTTAAAGAAAGCACTTGAAAGAGCAATGAAAGAATACCACGTTGGAATTAAATTTGAAAAATCTGCTCTTGATAATTTTGCTGAAAAATATCTAATTGAAGGAAAACCAAAAATCTTTCCTAAAGATTATTTTAAAGAAAAAGCTTCACAATTAAAAGATTTTCTTAGAAATCATAGAAATATTAAAGTTAGATTTATATTAGTTTGTTTAATGGAAAGAGTGGAGTTTGAAAAATATATAATTAGACCTTTATTTATTAGAGATAAAGCTTATTTTCATTCTGAAACACATATTAATCTTGAAGGTATAGATGTTAAAGAGATTTTAACTAAAATAATTCTAGAAATTCTTAGTAAAATTTTAATTTATCAAAGAAATGGTTCAGGTTGGTATTTTAAAGAGATTTTATCATTAGAAATTCATACTATAAAATATAAACCTTTGAAAGGATCTTCATATATTAAACTTCCTGGTTTTATTTCAAGTAAAAAAGCTATAATAAATTTAGAAAATAAAAAAGATAATAAATGTTTCATGTGGTGTATTTTAAGATATTTACATCCACATGAAAAAGATCCTCAAAGAATTTCAAATTTAAAAAAATACAAAAACGATCTTAATTTTAAAGGTATAGATTTTCCATTTAAATTAACAGATATAAAAAGGTTTGAGAATCAAAACCCGAATCTCCCAGGAATTAATGTTTTTTCAATTAATGAATATAATAAATTTTATCCTTTAAGAATTAATGACAAAGATTGTAATAATACAATAGATTTATTTCTTTATGAAGACACCGGAAAAACACATTATACACTTATCAAAAATTTTTCAAGATTAATCAATACACAAATAAGTAAAGATACAAGAAAAAAATATTTTTGTAAAAAATGTTTATCTCATTTTACAAAAGAGGATCTCCTAAAGAAACACATTATATTTTGTTCTAATAATGAGACAGCTGCAGTAAAAATGCCTCCTAAAAACTCATTTTTATCTTTTAAAAATTATAATAAAAAATTACCTTTACCATTTGTTATTTATGCTGATTTTGAATGTTTTACAAAACCAATGAATAATTGTGAACCGGATCCAAATTATTCTTATTCAATGGAATATCAAAAACATGAACCTTGTGGATTTTGTATTTATATTAAATCTTTTGATTTTGATGATAGAGTTGATAGAATATTTAAAATCAATCCAATTATTTATACAAAGAAAAAAGAAGATGAAAATATTGCATTAGTTTTTGTAAAAGAATTAAAAAAAATTGCAAAACAAATTAATTTTAGTTTTTATAATTTCCCAAAAACGATGATATTTACAGACTCTGATAAAATAGAGTTTAATAAATTAACAAATTGTCATATTTGTGAAAAACCTTTTATTGAAGGAGACTTTAAGAATAAAAAAGTTAGAGATCATTGCCATTTTACTGGTAAGTTTAGAGGAGCTGCTCATAATAATTGTAATATTTTTTGTAAAAAACCTAGAGTACTTCCTGTAATATTTCATAATCTTCAAGGTTATGATTCACATCTTTTTATTAAAGAATTAGCAAAAATGAAAGGAGATTTAACTTTTATTCCTAAAACAGAAGAGAAATATATTTCATTTTCTAAAAAAATTAAAGTCGCTGAATATATGAAAAAAGATGAAAAAGTTACAATCAATTTTGAAATACGTTTTATTGATTCATTTAAATTTTTATTAACTTCTTTATCAAATCTTGTAAATAATTTGCAACCTGATGATTTTTATTCTATAAAAAGTTATTATGATAAAAATATAGAATTATTAACAAGAAAAGGAGTATATCCTTATGATTATGTAAATTCTTTAGAAAAATTCAAAGAAACACAATTACCACCAAAAGAAGAATTTTATTCAAAATTAAATGATGAAGACATAACTGATGAAGACTACACCCATGCACAAAAGGTTTGGTCACAATTTAATTGTAAAACTATTAAAGATTATCATGATTTATATCTTAAAACAGATGTATTACTTTTAGCTGATGTGTTTGAAAACTTTCGTAAAACTTGTTTGAAGTATTATAATTTAGATCCAGCTCATTATTATACATCTCCTGGATTAGCTTGGGATGCATGTCTTAAAGAAACAGAACAAAGACTTGAATTATTACATGATTATGATATGTTAATGATGTTTGATCAAGGAATTAGAGGTGGTATAACTCATATATCAAAAAGATATTCAGAAGCAAACAATA
>JAJGOT010001114.1:2500-71887 GCA_022457155.1 Cladopsammia gracilis | reverse complement strand
CGGACAAAAGTCCACAAAAATTTGTTAACACTTTTGTCCCCATATTCTACTGACTCCTATATCTCGTTTCGCGCGCATGCGCTTTAACGAGATAAAAATGTCTCAGTAAGCATCCTGATGTCTAATTTCAAAATCCAAAATTTCATGCCAATATCTTAAATCGTTCCGAAGATATGGACATTCAAAATTTGGCCTTTTGACTCTTTTGAGCATTTGATTGGTTGAATTAGGTCACATGACCTTTGGCGGGACATTCAAAATATAGTATTTTCAAGTGTTTCTGTAGCAGAACTGAGTTGTGCTAGCAAATTGAAACGAAAAGCAACTGATTTTGAGGATTGAAAACATTCTTTTAATATAATTTTGATCTGTCAAGTCAATAGTTGAGGGAGTTTGACAGCTGTCAATCATAGGGAATTACCAAATAAGGAAATCACAAAAACACGTTTTTCTCATTCGGATTTTAACATTTTTCGATTCTATTTTCAGCAATGCATTTCAACAGCCAATTGGCACAATCATTCGGGAGGGAACTTGAGTTGCATTATTGTAAGCAAAATTAAGCAAGAAAAATGTTGATTTATATTTTTTAAACAAATTTTCCCGTAACTTTTCATACAATAATGCAACTCAAGTCGTCTCCCCTCCTCTCGCCTTCCCATCTTCCTCGCGCGCATAACCCAAGCGCTTCCCTAGTAAATAATTACTAGCAACTTGGAGACGACTGGGGACGAGTCAGGGACTACCCAAACAATTATTGGATGAGGTTGGGTAGGGTCCCGGGGGCGGGGTCCGCAGTTCTCCACGATATATGCTATATCGAGATATGTACCGCCACAAAAGGTATATGTTTCTGAGTCGCTTTGGTCTGAAATTGATATGCTATGCTTCTTAATCTAACATAATTCTTTTCATTTTGGCTTGAAAAATATTAGAAAATTTAAAAAAAAACCCGGCCCCTAAAATTTCTGGAATTTATCCTTGCCTGTCACTGTCTAATCTCTATCACTTCCTTACAGTCAGACACATGCTTGTGTCTAGTCAGAATCATTTATAGTGTCTTGGTGGGGTTACATGTGATAATTTACTGCAGTTTTCTGTAAGAACAATAGCCTGCGTGGCAGGCGTTCGAAGGGGAAGGGGGAGGGGGAGAATTCAGGTGCGTGAGAACGAGAAGGGCGCGTGACAATAGAACGTCATTCATAAGAACCCGCCAATAAGGACACCCCGTTAATACGCACTGTTTTCGTGGTCATTTAGCTCTACGGTGTCCGTATTAACGGATTTTCACTGTACTAATCAACTAAATTGATACTGTTGTCAGGTTTGCAGCGTGGAGTAATACGTCATAGTGATCCATATGGACTGCCACTTGCCGTCACTACCTTACCGCAGAAACTCAAAGAAGCGGGTATGTCAAGTAGCCTAAAATGTCACGTCGCCTTCGGATTCTGTTTGTTTGGGAGGGTTAGCCGGAGGTGGGGGTGGGGGGGGGGGAGGGGTGGGTAGGGAGGTACTCGGCCGTAATAGTGACAGGAGAGTGTTAATGAAGCCAAATTATTAAACCCCAAATAAGTCATATTAAGTCAAAACCAGACCCAAAAAAAATCCAACGATCCAGAATGTAACCCCGCGAAAGTCTATTTTTCCGTTGCATAAAAGCGTTTCGCTTTTTACCGGTGTCCGCCTATTAATTATTAACTTGAAATTATAATTTTAAATCTTCAATATTTCTTATTTCTCTTATATCCAAAAATCACCCAAAAATTTACAAAACACCCCTTAATATAGATTCATGACATGGGCACAGATTTTTTTTGGATTGCTTGAAACGTGAACGAGATATTTCGATTAAAGCCAAGTCAAGTGGCGGAAAAATGTCGACCCCCGCCTTACAGTGCTCAAGGAGAGGGGGGATACGGGAGAGGAGGGGGGGGTAGGGACTCCCCTGCCCACTCCCCCCCCCCCCAGATCCACTACTGAATAAGTTGACCATGTTTTTTTTTCCTTTATTTAAACACGGTAAGTACATCAGTTACAAAGAAAGATTAAAAACTGGTTTACATGTTTGCCGTGTGGGAGTACGAGGTGGACATAAGACGATTGATTTCGTTATCGCCCTGACATTCTGTGGAAGATTATTCCACAACTGTGCCCCACTGTAGCAAAAACTGCTTTTAAAAAAAAATCTGTACGGCGCTTGGGCAGACAGAATTTGTTTTCATTGTCTCTAAGTTCGTGCTGGAGGGTGTAAACAGGCCTTGAAGATACTCCGGAGTTTGATTGATTACAGTTTTGAACATTTGTTTCGCTTTGACTTTCTTCCTTCTGGTACAGAGGTCATCCCATCCTAGACTAGTACGAATGGTAGTAGCACAAGAGAAAACCACGCTTCGAAAGCTACTCTTCATTCATTCAGAGCGAATCAAGGCCTAATCAAGACCAACGCAACTCAGTTGACGCCATTTATAATTCTTGTATTCGGCCTGGTCAGGAGCCTGGCCTGGTGTGTTAACCCTCGGACTTATACGCAAACTTATACCCCAACCGTGGTACAAGATGGGGGCGGTTGCAACCCTCCTCCCACTCCCCAGTTTGGGTTTTTGCGGTGTTATAATATATCGAAAATCTTGGTAGTTTCTTGGTGTTGCGGATGGTGTGATCACCAAATGACGTAAAACAAAAGATTCAAAAGGCACTGAACAATACCCACACCACAACACAAAAGCTAACCAACAATGGTTTCCGCAACACCAAGAAACACCCAAAATCTTTTACCTCTTATAGATAGCCTGTGATGTGCTCTACAAGATAAGGTCAATGTTATTGGTTATGGTGCTCCTGGGGGTCCGTTTCGTCATTCAATGCATAAAATATGATGTAATTTAACATTTTGTTGCTTTCAGTAGCGTTTAAATGTTTTTTATTCTCTTCGAAAAAAAGGTGTAAAACAAGCACTTTTATTTAAAAAATGGTTTGACCTCATGCTATCGAGATATGACGTCATATCTCGTTACCATGGCAACCAATTGTCCCCGAAGTTTACTAAAATGTGTCTCAATAATAAAAGAACAGCTACCCTAGAGGGCATTTGCTAACAATTATAAATGTTCTTGAAAAAATCGGAGAAAAATTTAAGGGGGGGATGGAGCATTCCCCCCCTTCCTTGTACGTCCAGGGATTTAATACGTCTATGATTAGTAAAAACAAGTGATGAAATAATTGCTTATATATGTCTTTATTATTATCTCATGACAGGATATTCCACACATATTGTTGGCAAGTGGCACCTTGGGTTCTTTAAATGGGATTACACCCCACTGTACCGTGGTTTCGATTCATTTTATGGCTTTTACACCGGAGCTGAAGATCACTTCACTCATAAATCAGACGGAATTCTTGATCTACATGATAACACAACACCTGTGAAAAATAAGACAGGAGTTTATTCAACGAGGCTGTACGCTGAGGTAGGAACTTAAGCAACCACGATAGCGAAAGCAACGAGAACGACACAAAATAATAGGTTTAATTAGCGAACACAATGGCTGCGGTCACATCTGGGCTACTATCTATAGTTAAGACGGGGATAACTATAGTTAGCTATTTCGGTAATGTGACCGCTTCTTTGTTCGCTCTAACTATAGTTAGAAAATTTACGCCTCGGTGGTCCAAAACAATACTGACTAACTATAGTTATACCCAAGCAGAGTTCATGGGTTAGTCTTAAGTTTACAAACAAACAACCAATTAGAATGTGACAATTATTTTCGCACGTGCAAGATGAGCATATATAAATATGCAAAATAAAAACCAAGCGTGAACGGAGGGGGAAACCAAAAACAACAAACAAACAAAAAAATACATACAACAAGGTAGCAACACGTGTACCCGGCGTCTAGCATCCGTTAAAATTCTCAGCTGATTTCTCATTTTACTCCGACGGTTTGCCGCACGAAAAAAATAAATAAGAAGAAAAACAAGACACACTTTACGTCGTTCAACCATGTTGACATTTCACGGATCAACAATAAGGGCCGTCACGAACCTCTTTTAATTCTGTCGTCATCCATAGGCTAATTAGAACTAACTGTAGTTAACTGCGTGGTGTGACCGCAAAGTCGACCGAAAGCACTAACTACAGTTAGGTATGACGTCACGTAACTTGAGACTAACTTAAGTTAAACTTTAGTTACGTCGTAGGTGTGACCGCAGCCAGTAACTCTGCACGTGCGTTTTACATTGTGATACATTTCTTAACCGTTCCCTGCAAAACGACAACGTCAAATAAACAAATGATAGGTTTTGTGGAAAACGCGACGAAAACACACGACGGTTAATTTTTCTTTCTCTATTTGAACTTAATAGTCGTCCCTACAAATTCAGTCCCTGGACAATCCAGTCACATTAAACAAATTAAACGGAACAACTGCAAAGTAGTTTAAAATGGCGCGAATCTTCTGTCATAACTTTGTACGTGATACTTACAAGAAGTAGTCGGTAATTGTTATTGGTATATACCAAATCAGTAGATTGTGTTTTTCGCGCGCGCTCTGATTGACTTCTGCAAATGGGACAGTGGGTGCTTACCATTTAGCCAAAAAATCCGGAAATTTCGGTTCAAAGTCAAATGGTTCAGACAATTTCCGGAAAATCCGCTCGGAAATTGTGAAGTACCTCCAGAGGTAGTCCGATTTTTCCGTTTGGGAATGGAACGTTGGAAATTTCCTTACCATTTGAATTTAGAAAACATTCAATCAATCAATCAAAATCTTTATTTATACACGGTTAAAAATATCAGTATTTACAATATAAAAATGCAGTTCACTGTTTAACATATTTCAAATATGTAAAACAGTGTGAGAGTCCGATAGGGAAAACCATTCACTGATACCTTTGTTAAAAAGGCTCAATGATTGAGTTGTTCTTAGTTCCTCTGGAAGGTTATTCCACAGGAAAGCTCCACTATAGCTAAAGCTTCGCTTTAGGTAGACAGTTCTCGGCTTAGCTAATGCCAGTCTTTGTTTAGCGTCACGAAGATCATAAGACGTAACTCTTGGTGTAAACATATCACAGAGATAAACTGGGACAAGCTTATTAACACTAAATCGAGTTAATGGTCTGGGTACCAGGATGGAGAAATGGAATATTTAAATCGTAAGGGAAATCTCGTCGATTGGTAGGTAAATTTGGAAAATCGCTTACCATTATGTAACGGTTACCCCCAACCGTTTTTTTTTTATCCTACAAATGGTAAGCATCCAGTATTTCCTACTGTTCTGGATTTCATGCTCAGGTTTTTCCTCCATGTGTTACAAGAAAACACTTTCCGGTATGATTGCCAAAGATTACAAGAGATTTCCAAGTAAGATCTGAACATGTTTCCATTGAAGACCAACACCTTTTGGCTTGTTTGACTTTTAACATGGGCAAATGTGGTAGCTAACAATAAAGCTGATGTTACACGAAATGATTCGCAAGGACGATTTTTAGCGCAACTAGTTGATGCCGTGTAACATGGTTGCGCGGACGATTTTCTTCGCAATTTTTGCGTTGCGAGTTTTTGAATCAGCTTCAAAAACTTGCAACGTATTGCCGCAACAAAATATTGCGTAAAAAATCGTCCGCGCGCTGCTACACGGTGTCAACTTTTAAAGCAACAATGTTGCGTTAAAAATCGTCTCCTGTAACATCACCTTAACCCTATTCAGCCTAAGCTTTCATTGAGCCCCCCTCGTAACTTCAAGAACACTAAGGCTATGACAATGAAACCTAGAGAGTACATAGTACGTTAGTGGCGTTGCGGTCCGCATAATGGAACGATGACGTCATATGACGTGGTTACTAGGTAATTAGTTATACGGCCGCCATCTTGGATCCGCCATCTTGGATTTCTGAAATTTTTCAAAACCTCTTAAAATCCGTCCAAATTGACTCAAAATTAATCAAAACCAACAAATAAACGCTAAATGACGTAAAAATGTAAAAGTTATACCAATAAACATTTTTTTCCTTCATTCAGAGGTACAAATATGCAAAGTTCAGAAAATATGGCTGTCAAAATCTTGTTGCCATGGAAACATCAAATCACGTGATCAATAAATTGTCTTATGAAATTGTTGCCAGATAAATTTTAGGAAAAGCCACTAAGGTTGATGGCGTTTGAATACACATTAAAGACGTTATGAATGTTGAAGACGTTATGAATGTTGAAAGTTAGCCCCCCCCCCCCCCCCCCCCACCCACCCCCTTACAGGCTGAATAGGGTTAACGTATTGACTGATCCTCACCTTTCACAATTGAGATAACATTGATTTCTTCACATGTGTCACGGTAGAAGAAATCCTTGTATTTTACTGAAGTTTATGTAATCATTTGCTGAATTTTCTCTACAGCAAGCACAGAAAGTGATTCTATCCCACAATGCCTCGACGCCTTTGTTTTTGTATCTATCATTTCAAAGCGTGCATGGACCATTGCAAGCTCCCCGGGAATATGTGAATAAGTACCGAAATATTCGCAATATGCCAAGAAGGCGTTATGCTGCCATGGTCGATATTCTGGATGAAGCAATTGGGAATGTTACCCAAGCTATGAAGAAGGCTGGGTGAGTAGACACTGGTTGACGACTTTTCGTCTTTTATTGAAAATACCGAAACGAAAATATCAAGTGATTTCTCGAAGACTTGAAAGCTCAAACCACGATTAGTTGTTTTGCGATTTTATTGAGACTCGCTTTTTCAAATAGCATTTCCTTCCTGGCCATCCATGTGTAACCAAAGACAATTAACCCTCGGACGTACACGCAAACGTTTACCCCACCGTGGTACAGGGGGGCGGGGTTGTTGCACCCCCCCCCCCCCATTGGTTTTTGCGATGTTGCAATATTTCGGAAATATTTTACATCTAACAGATAGCCCGCGATGTGCTCTACAAGATAACGTAAATATTATGGGTTGTGAAGCTGCTGGGGGTCCGTGACGTCATCCAAAATGGCCGACAACACGGCCGCCATCTTAGATTTTACTAAAAAATCAAATTTATCGGGAAAATGTGGAAATTGCAAATATTGTTTGCTAGAGTTGCAAAATAACATACAATTAAACATTTCTTATGTTTTTGGTAGCATTTTATATGTTTTTCACTGAAAAAAGGGGAAAAACACGCATTTTTACTCAAAAATGGCTTGACCACATGTTACTTATGACGTCATATCTCTTTACCATAGCAACCGGTTGTCGCCAAACTTTACTAAAATGTGTCTTAAGGATAAATGAACAGCTGATGAAAACAGCATGTGCTATTCGTAAATGGTCTTGAAAATATCGGAGAAAAACCTTAAAGGGGGATGGCAATCGGCAACATGCCAGCGACTGAAGTTTCTTTGTATAGTTAAATAAATTAGCTATTGTCCTCGAGTTACGGTTATAGATAATCAAGGGTTGAATTTTGGAATTAAAAAAAGACCTTTATTCTCACTTTTATTTCCATTTGATATGTAAAGCTTCCTTTATCTTAAGCTGAAAATTGGTGGAAGCATGATCTAAAATATTAAAACAATTAGGTGAACATAAACTGTCTTTAGAGAACAAGAAGAGTCTTTAGAGAACAACCTTCTTTGAACCGACAGCTGTATCATGTTAATGTAACTAACTTTCTTTTTAATCACGTTCTGTCACACATTCTTTCACTTATTTGTCAAAGGTGTTTTCTTCATTAGCATTTTCATTTACTTAGTATTAATTCAACTTTGTAACTCAAACTGAAGATGACAAAGGATTGTCGAAACATGTCTTTTAAAATCAAGTCAGTTGTCGTTGCTTTAAAAATTATTACTTTCTTGCTATTATCCAGACCCTTTCGATTCAGTTCCATTACATTGATTAACCTTATCACGAATAAACTGTTTTATTGGTTAAAGCCTTTCACCCAGGCTTTAATCTATTTGAGAAGACGTTGCCCCTATAAGTTGCCGTCGTGTTTTTTACTTTTTACAGAAACATGGTTTGTTTTTGTTTAGGTTTGTTTTGTTTGTTTTTAATCCAAATTCTTATGGCGTTTTTTTTTTAAGTCCTTCTTCGAGTCATCTTCTTGCGTTTCTACATTTCTCCTTCACTTGGGGGCCTGTAGTTACGCTTACGTCCCATTATTTCCCCTTTTCTCGTCCATGCATTATATAGCTCTCCGTTTCCTTGGTCTTATTGTCTGCCTGAGCTCTGTTTCCTCATCTCCATCGTTCGCTGGTGCTGTGTTTCTGTTTCCAAAGTAGAGCGCAGTCTAGTAGGCTTTGGTTTTGTGTGTCTTACCTTTGGTATGACTGGAACTACGGTCTTGGGGTCTTATATCGATCTCTGCAATTGTCCCAAGCAAAGCAATGCCCCTATAAGTACAGGACAGGCACGATGATCTGATGGAAGCGCGTCGGACTTTCTGAAGGTCATTGGTTCGAGACCAACCTCGTCCCCAGGTCTTCGCTTCGTTTGAACAACGGTTTCAGATTTCCTGAAAACAAACACGGCTGCCAATCGCAGAAAATAATTTTCGGAAACGTCATTTAATCGTGTGTTGGATGACAAAATAGGCCACTATTCTTGGAAGTTATACTTCTCTTCTGAAAGCTGCAGTGAGCCACCTTAAGCTCCGACAGTTGAAGACTGTACCTTAGTACTTTTAACCCTCAGATAGATATCTCCACCGTGGTAGAACGGGATGGGGTGGATGGTTGCAACTAACCCCCTGGGTTTTTTGCGTTGATATAATAGTTTCCTCATTTTCAAATTTATCGAAACGGTGCGAAAATTAATTTTTTTATGCCATAATTAATGAACATTTTGCTGCTTTTTGTAACATTTGTTTACTACAAAAATCGAGGGCTAAACCCTCGGTCCGATTTTTTCAAGAACATTTATTATTAGCACATGTCGTCTTCAGCAGCTGTTCATTTGTCTTTGAGACACATTTTGATAAACTTTGGAGACAATCGGTTGCTATGGTTACGAGATATGATGTCATAAGTAGTAACCATCTTGGCCGCTTTTTTGGATGACGTCACGGATCCACAGCAGCACCATAATCCATATTTACCCTATTTTGTAGAGTACATCACAGGCTATCTATAAGAGGTGAAATATTTTCGAATTATTGTAAAACCGAAGGGGAGGAGAGGGTGGGGTTGGGGCTGCAACCACACCCTCCTCTCCTTGTACCACGGTTGGGGTATAAGTTTGCGTGTGCGTGCGAAGGTTAATAAGTGACTATTAGGACGCCGATCAGTAGAGAAGGAATAAGTTTGTTCTATTTTGCTACTGTGTAATACACACTTTGTATCTGTCGCTAAGAGGGAGCTGGTCGTCTTCCTCGAATAGTCGCAAAAAGGCTTTATGTGTAGATGTTACAGTTTTTGTAGCATTTCCACTAGGTGGCTCTTCATGTACAAATGCCTAAATTGCAACGTAGTTAAAAACTAAAAACTAAAACTAGACTATTGTAAGCACAATACAATTAAAATATAATTCCTAGCACCATTTATGGAACCCTTTTATTTGCACGCTGTTTACTTACAAGAGTGTCTTGTACTTTCCTTTCCCCTTAGTTTATGGAACGACACCTTGTTGATTGTTACTACAGATAATGGTGGCGCTCCTTCAAAGGGTGGGTACAACTGGCCGCTCCGTGGCGCAAAAGGGAGCCTCTGGGAGGGAGGGGTGAGGGGAGTGGGCTTTGTTCATGGAAAAATGCTCAAGAAGACTGGGGTCAAGTGCAAAGAGCTGTTTCATGTGACAGACTGGTACCCAACCCTCCTCCATCTAGCAGGTAAATCTTTATTTATACAAACACCGTATTGCAATAACGTTGTGATAGAAAAATGAAAAAATATACGAAAAAAGGACAATAGGAATTAATTAGACATGCAAAGAAGTACCCAAAGAAACGGCCTCGAAACGCTTCACAATACAGGTAAATCATTCTGTCTTTAATTACACCGTTAATGTATAGTATAAATTGTGGTTCCCTGTCAATACTGCATGCTGTGACGATTAAGCTAATAACTTCCCATTTGGCTTATTTTACTTTTCATTTCTCTTTGACAACGTAATTGTCGCATTAGGTCATGTTTAGCATTCCAAAATATTGATTACTCAGACGAGACATTTGCTCCGGGCGTGCGCGTTACCAAAATGAACTGTTGATCATAATTATGTATGTATGCGCTATTGTTTTGCTTTTGGATTTCTATTGTTTTGTCTTTTGTTTTAGTTTAAAGAACGGTATGCTTAACTAATGTGTGGGGTAAAACGGAAATCTTTCCGGCTGAAAAGTGCAAAATGACGGAGGTTTTTTCGCTCGAACGAAAGCAAATTTCCCACCGAAATGTTTACTAGATTCCAATCTTTCCAAACCCGAGTGTGGATGTTGGCATTGCGCCTGTTAAAATGAGTTAGAACGCTTAAAGTGATGACCGCGCAGTCGAACTCCATACAAGCCTTTATACGAAATTGCTCACTTCAAGGTAAAAATGACGGTACTTTTTTTAAAAAGTCATTAAAGTATTTTAACGTTTCTAGATAGAATAATAACCATATTACTGGAATCCGAGTGTGGATTTCCGAAAAGTAATTCATAAATTGCCAGGCCATGCATTGACAGAAGAGCATGCGAATAGATACAGCCTAATAGAAGCCAAAATTGGCTCAGTCGAAGCATAGTGCACTGAAAAAATGGCAAAATGACGGGATTTTTTTCGTTCCAACTAAATCATGTTTCCCACCAAAATGTTCACAAGATCCGAGTCTGTTTAAAACCGAGTGTGGATGTTGACATTATGTCTTTTAAAATGAGTTACACCGCTAAAAGCGATGACCGCGCGGTTCAGCTTCATATAAGCCTTTACTTGACATTGGTCACTTCAAGGTCAAAATGACGGGACTTTTTTTCAATTTATTAAAATATTTTAACGTTTCCAGATAGAATAATAACCAAATTACTAGAATCCGAGTGTGGTTTTCAGAAAAGTAATTCATAAATGGGCGAAATTTTGATTTTCCCTTTAAAAAATGACGTTTTCACAGTGATTTTAAGGGTCAAATTGGGGGTCTGGGGACGAGTTAAAAATTTAGAGGCAAATGTCATCCAATTTTTTGCCATGTAAAATCCAAAACTACTCCAAATGATTTTAAGGATTCTTGGTTAGTCATCATTCAGTTGTTTTCCTGATTTCTTAGTTTCCTTTCACACCTGGCCTTGTTTTGTTATTTTTGTTTCAATTATTTCCACACACTTCTTGTTTATGTACTGCTGTTGCGTAGAAGTAATATACACCTAGTTCCTTAAATTCTGTCTGATTCAACCACTAGCCTTATTTGATTTAGAGTAGTGTTTCTTCCTAGTAAAATGGCGGCCAATTTATTATTCTTTTATATGCATGTCAATTATCCCTCTTGGCCTCATTTTCGCTTGAAAATTCCTTTTTATTTTGCACATGCTGACGAGGCACCAAGAGTTCAAGTTAAAATGCATATAAAAGAATAATATATTGGCCGCCACTGGAATAAGGCCCCCCCGGGGGGGGAGGGGGGGGGTACTTCCTAGCAATGGGCTAATGCGGATGTGCCGCTGGATGGGGTCGCATTTTTCACGACTGGATTGACTATAATGGGGTTGCATTTTTAATAGAGTTACTAGAATGGGGTCGCAAATTGTCGGGATTTTTGGGGGTAAGAAAATTCTGGCAAGTATTTTTTGGGTAGTTTTAGCTTGTAAATATTTTCGGTAAACAGAGGGTTTGTAGGTGAAGAGTAAAGTCTTCTACATTTAATAAATGTGTCAATTCATTTGAGGATGACCTACAATAGTTAAAAAGGTTCCGAACTCAAGGTAGATGGCTAAACAGAAAGTGACTAAGTTGGGATTACGAAATTTACATTTACTCAAAAGTAACTAAGATGGAGTCTATAATTGACCACAGAATAGACTATAATGGGGGTAGGGGCTCTGAAAGGCCAGCGTTGTATTCCATCTAATGTCCCATCTTGATACGCCTTTTCTTTTCGTGGGACGTAAGAAAATAATATTATTTGTCTACTCATAGGTATTACAAATAATTTTAATCCTGAAACATTGGACGGCTTTAACATATGGCACAGTATATCTGAAGGCTCCCCATCGCCAAGGAAAGAGATTCTGCACAACGTTGATGCAGGAAAAGCTGCAATTCGTGTTGGCGACATGAAACTGTTAATAAACTTTCCAAATGGACGATGGTACAAGCCGCCAGAGGTAAAGTCCTCCCCTGGGATTAGACAAAGAAAAAAGGTAATTGTTAACCTTTTTTGTCATTCTTAAGGCTATGTTCACACTTGGTGCCCGAGCACTAGTCCCTGGGTACAGGCACAAAATGGTGCTGCGTTCAGACACTGGGTACCCAAGATATCAACATGTTCCCATTCTGAGTGTAATAAGGAATTGTGGGTACGAAAAGCAGTAGTTTGTGGGAGTAGTGCCTCGGAACTAACGCAAAACGCGTGCACACTGGGAACCGGTACCCACTTTAGTGCCCGAGTACAAGGTCTCGACCTTGTACTCCCGTGCCCGAATTCTGGCGTGGGTACTTAAAAAGATAGTGTGTTGACATAAGTTCCAAGCGATAATAGTACTTGGGAACCGTGCTCGAGCGCCAAGTGTGAACAAAGCCTTTTAGTAAGCAGAACAGGCCTCCAGAGTTCATTTGTAATCGGACTAGAAAAGGACGACAGGTAGTATTGCATGATTTCAATCCTGACTCCACTTACACAAGACGTTCAACGTGAAATAGTCTATTAACCCTTAGATGTAGACGCAAATAAATGCCCCCTCTTGGGTTTTAGCGGTGTTACATTATATTTCGAAAATATAGTTTAACTCTAATAGATAGCCTGTGAAGTGCTCTACAGGATGTTATAATTATTATGGGTTATGGCGCTGCTGGGGTCCGTGATGTCATCCAAAATGTACGTTAAGATGACCGCAATCTTGGATTTTACTAATTTAAGTAATGCTCCACATATAAGAACTACAGTAAACTTCATTGTTCTGCGGCATTGACTCTTTCTGACAGAATTTCTTTGAGTTCAAGAATAGAGGAGGGGCTGATGGTTCATAATTATATTTCAGTATGAAAAGAAAGAAAATCTATTTGTGTCAAAAAAAAATTAGGAAATGTTCGTGCTTAACCAATCAGAATAGCAGAAGACAACAGCTAATAATTTTGCTTCTTTGATGAACTTCCTCAAATACAATTTCTTTTAAAAATTGCATGCTGTGCGATTGGGTCTCAAATTACTTGAAACCTTTAAAAAATCAGACAAAATGCCCCTTGAACCTTAACTTTTTAGCGGTCTTTGAGTCTAGGCCAATGAGATCACTAGTTGCAACAATGAAAAAAGTTGACATTCCATCGTGCATTGCAGTTAGCACTTTCCTTTTATGCGGATCATTACTTAATTTGAATTTATCGGAAAAAAAAAGCGGAAATTGCAAATATTTTTGCTAGAGTTGTAAAATATGATACAATTAAATATTTTGCTGCTTTTAGTGGCGTTTTATCTGATATGTTTTCGCGGAAAAAAGGTGAAAAAACGCATTTCTGGAAAAAAAAATGGCTTGTATTTGTGCTACTTGTGGCGTCATATATCGTTACCATAGTAACCGATTGTCGTCGAGTCAAACTGAACCAAAGTATGTACTGAAGACGGTGTGGTCAACAATAGTTTATATCATATTGACCCAAGATAACACATACAAGCGCGGGTATATGAAATATCTCATTGAGTGTTCAACTTCACATCTCACGAGTGAGCACGACGACTCTAATGACGAAGATTTAACGAACATTTTCGAAAATTCCCCGCTTTCTGAAGGTTGTCAGAAACTTTTCGATGATTTTCCGACGATTGCCGAAGATGCCAGAAGATTTCCGAGGAAGATCCACCCTTTAGCTTGTTTGACATTTAAACACTCGGACCACTTATTGTTAGCACATGCCGTCTTCAGAAGTTGTCCGTTTATCATTGAGGACTGCTAAACTGTGGAAAACTTTGCCATCTTATATCCAGTCAAACAAGTCATTACTTAAGTTTAAGTTTAAGTCTAGCCTTCTCGATTTATATAAAGGAAAACGAGCGACGTCATAAGTAGCATGTGGTCAAGCTATTTTTAAATACAATGGCGTGATCCCCAGCAGCGCCATAACCTATAATATTTACCTTATGTTGTAGAACACATCAGAGGCTAAATAAAATATTGCAACATCACAAAGCTAAGAAGAGGTATGCAATCCTCCCCTCCCACACACACATCTCGAGTTCGAAATATTGTAACACCGCAAAAACTTAACGGGGAGTACGGGTTCTAACCACCCACTCCCTCCCCTTGTACGACGGTTGGGGTTTGCGTGTGCGTCCGAGGGTTAATAAGAGCAAACATGGTAGATAACATGAAAATATTGATATCTTTACACTTCGCAGTGAAGATATGTGTCGAGAAATGATGTTCCGCATTGGGAGAAATCCGTGTATTTCACTGAAGTTTATAATGCATTTATTTTCTTTTCAGGGCATCAAATTTGCTCGGCTTTACAATATTACGGATGACCCAACAGAACAGAAAGATCTCAGTAATAAGTTGCCGCATGTGGTGATCAAACTACTCGCTAGAGTGTGGCATTACAAGCACAGCCCCAACTTCGTACCTACTATGAAAACCGAACTCAAAGATAGAAATGCAAGGCGAGTAGCGCGCGAAAATGGGTACTGGGGCCCATGGAGAAGTTAAGCGTTTCAGCTGTCAAGGACACTCAACGAGGAAAGTTTAGGAATACTTGGAATGGCGTTGTACTGTTTTTTTTTTTTTTTCATATTATTTTAGATATTGTTTTAAATATATTTACTCGTTTATCAGCTCTGCTGTAGTCCTTGGACTTCTCGTTAGTATACTGATTCATTTTAGCTGATTAGGTCCTCGCCTCCAACGAAAAACCAGCAGGATCTTCGTCCACGGTTTTTGCAGTTAAACAAGTTATTATTTTAGTGCCTGTAAGGGAAACTATGCCAAAGCTAATACAGTTACGTTTGACCCTCAGTGGCAGAAAAGGAACCAAGACCGTATACTGAGGCTGGAAAAAATAGCTTTCACTATAGAGGGGCGGTTCTCTGGAATAGTCTATCAAATACTATTAAAGGACAGACAAGCCTGAAATCGTTTATATCACATTTGTAAATTAGTACAATATTAATGACAATATTTATCTAATATTGTATTTTTTTATTGCATGATTTTTGCACGGCTCTCTGGAAGAGCATTTTTATGAATGGGATTCCTTGATTAAATAAAGGTGATTGATTGATTGATTGATTGACTGATCTTTTCCCCAAATTAATTTACTAGCTGCATTCACCATTTCGAAAATCCTAGCTGACCTTTTTTCGTACCCAAAACAATAAACAAAAGGAGTGAAATGTTCCGATGTTACGAAATTTTGAAGCGGGGGGGGGGGGGGGGGGGGGGGGGGGGGGAGGAAGGGGGAAACTCGCGGGCAAGATGGAATTGATCAAAAAGAACAAAAATCAGTTGTTGTTGCTTTTTTGAACATTCCAAAATATTGATCCCTCAGACGAGACATTTGCTCCGGGCGTGCGCGTTACCAAAATGAACTGTTGCTCATAATTATGTATGTATGCGCTATTGTTTTGTTTTTGGATTTCTATTGTTTTGGCTTTTGTTTTAGTTTTAAGAACGGTATGCATAACTAATATATGGGGTTAAACGGAAATCTTTCCGGCTGAAAAGTGCAAAATGACGGAGGTTTTTTCACTCGAACCAAAGCAAATTTCCCACCGAAATGTTTACTAGATTCCAATCTTTCCAAAACCGAGTGTGGATGTTGGCATTGCGCCTGTTAAAATGAGTTAGAACGCTTAAAGTGATGACCGCGCAGTCGAACTCCATACAAGCCTTTATACGAAATTGCTCACTTCAAGGTAAAAAATGACGGTACTTTTTTTAAAAGTTATTAAAATATTTTAACGTTTCTAGATAGAATAATAACCATATTACTGGAATCCGAGTGTGGATTTCCGAAAAGTAATTCATAAATTGCCAGCCCATGCATTGACAGATGAGCATGCGAATAGATACAGACTAATAGCAAAATGACGGGATTTTTTTCGCTCCAACTAAATCATATTTCCCACCGAAATGTTCACAAGATCCGAGTCTCTTCAAAACCGAGTGTGGATGTTGACATTATGCCTATTAAAATGCGTTATACCGCTAAAAGCGATGACCGCGCGGTTCAGCTTCATATAAGCCTTTACTCGACATTGGTCACTTCAAGGTCAAAATGACGGGACTTTTTTTTTTCAAGTTATTAAAATATTTTAACGTTTCCAGATAGAATAATAACCAAATTACTGGAATCCGTGTGTGGCTTTCAGAAAAGGAATTCATAAATGGGCGAAATTTTGATTTTCCCTTTAAAAAATGGCGTTTTCACAGTGATTTTAAGGGTCAAATTGGGGGTCTGGGGACGAGTTAAAAAATTAGAGGCAAATGTCACCCAATTTTTTGCCATGAAAAGAACTAAACGAAAAAAGTGTTTTGCTAGAGTAATGTTTCATACCTTTTTAACCGAAAAAAGTTCAAAAACACGCATTTTTAAATAAAAATTCTTGCATAATGCTACTTATGGCGTCATATCTGGTTATCGAACAACCGATTGTCTGCAACCTTTAACGAAATGTGCCTGACCGCAGTTGCTAACAATAAATGTTATTGAAGAAATCGGAGAAAAATCTCTGAAAGGAGTACTTCCGAGTGTTAAAGTACTTTTTTCATGTTCTTATATTTATTACACTTTTTATCTCCAATCGTCAGAAATCTGGTGGAAAAAACGAATTTGCCCTGTACAACATTACCGCTGACCCAACTGAGAGCTTTGTTCTCAGTAAAGAGCTCCCGGATGTAGTGGCGAAGTTACGCGCTAGAGTGCGCTATTACAAGAAAGGTATGGTGCCTCCCGGAAACAAACCTGCTGATCCGGAGGCAAAGAAAGAAATGTGTAAGAATGGTTATTGGGGACCATGGATAAGCACTGGAGGTTGAAATTGCCCACTCCAGAAACTATTAAAAATACCACAATATTCTTTAACGTGCAGGTTTGCGTGGTGCTTGCTGTAAGCCTCATTTTTCCAATTTCTTTTGTTTTCAGCACGAAATGCACGTGCTATGCTTCAACTTCGTGGCAATTTGCATACGGTGCACATTTGTATGCGAACACACAATGCTAAGTCCTAGCGTTCCAACATGTACTTTAAATTCTGTTGTGCCATTCTAACAAAGGAGACTTGAATAATTACATCCCGGTGAGGTTGAGCCTGCACATAAAAGAGTATTATGGTGTTTTTCGGAGTGGCCAATACTGTTTTGCCAAAAATTTTAATAGTAAAAAAAAAAAAACATAATGTAAACTACCAAAAGTGCAATAAACCAAACATGATTACCAAGGTGCTAGTTGGGCAAAATTTTGCGGTTTGTTGTCGCTTTGCAATTTCTCGTTGGGGACAAAATATAACCAGAAATAAAAACATGTTACATGAAAACATTAAATAAGAAAGTCGCCAAAAAAGGTGTTTTAAAAAGGGTGAGTCTTTATTGGAAACAGGGGCGGATCCAGGAATTTCTGAAAGGGAGGGTCCGGGTGCATGTTCCCAGGAATTTATTTCCGATTTTACCCTCTAAAATGCCATTTCTGGCATTCCTGAGAGTCGAAAAGCGTTTGTTAAGTCAAAAACTTGACAATCAGTCAATTGGTGGAAGTAAAGCAACTACGTATAAAACAATTTTATTCTATTATTTTTATGAACCACATATGAGACACAGGTTTGATAGGGGAGGTCCGAGGGTGTCTCCAGTAAAACGGACGTTCGAATTTAGACGTCGTAAAAAAATCAACAATTTTTTTTTGTTACCAAATGGTTTCCATTTTTAGATAGCCAGCTCTATAAGCTTTAATTTGATATCTGGGTTTAGGTATATTAAGCGTAATCATTAAAATAAAAATGCTTTTAAATACCTTTCCTAAAATCACCAAAACAAATACTAAGCAGTTTAGAGTTTTGAGGATTTTTTTTATATATTTGATTGACATGGCAGCCGCGATCGGGCCAATTCACGAGTGTGTGAACAGACAGACCCCAACATGGAGGGGCCATACCACCTTTCCAAGGGATCGTTAAAGAGGTGGCAGAATTTGATCATTTTAGCATAACTTTAATTTATTGAGGATTTCGTTACCAAACCCTGCGAGTGAACAGCGGTCGGGCGCTAAATTATTTGACACTAAAAATGACAGGATATATCAAATGACGTCACAGATGATGGCGTCATTTCTAATTTCCAATGTCCAACTAGCGTTTTAGAAAAAGGACAAAAGAAGAAGTTAAAAACCTGAAAACCGTTTGACGATACCAAAAATTTAAATGATCAATGTGGCATTTTGAATTTTGAAGAATGCTTTGTCCAGAAAAGAGTGCCCCCTCCCCCCATGGTAAATATATCATAATTTAGGTAGTCGTTTTTAAGCCAGTATTTCTAGTTATTTTGCAGATTGATTGTCCTAGATGAATAGAACAAGAGTAGTTGAAAAAAAAAAATCAGAATAATAGTTTAAACCACCATTGTTGACACCAAAAACCTAGTTTCGTGGCGTCATAAAATGTGACGTTACAGTTTTGTCATAGCTTAAGTTATAGTTTCGGAGGAAAAAATCAAAAATCTAAAATCATACGATTAATTTGTTTTCAGCACTGAGCACTTTACTTTTACGTTTACCAAATTCTAAGCTTTGTTTGAAAAAAAAAAGATTTGATTTTACATAAAATGTATGGTTCTTGGAAATCACGACGCTGTTTCGGGACTGGGAGTGGAGCGGGGAATGAGACGGGTAAGTTTAAACACTCTATAAAGGACAGTAAGTGAGTAAACACATAACTGACTAATTAAATTTTAAACAACCAACAGTGCCCTGACATTTATTTGAAAATTACAAAGTGCCACACAAATAACACAATTTGTGCAGTTCACGCATTGAGGGTAGACCTTTCCCACGGAGGACGTTCTGCACCTGAAAAAAAAAAAAAAAAAAAAAAAAAAAAATAGAAACGTTCTGCTAAACCTATGGTGTTTCCACATACCGTAATGATTTGAATTTTTTTATTTTAGTTTTATTTTACAGGGCCTACACTGATAACAGTTGTATAACTGAAGTGGCTACCCTGTTTAAATATTTGTTGAATTTATTTATTTCGTGTCCTCCTTCCAATAAGCCCCCCACCCCCTTGAGTATAATTTGTAGTGAGCCACTTATAGAGTGTTTTCACATGACGTCATAAAAAATAAAAAAAATCTAAGGTAAACATGCTACAAAGCTGTTTCTAACATGGTATGTGGATACCAGTGTTATAATCTTTCACAAAAAGTTTTAGGTTTTAACGATGTTTCGTTTTCGATTTATAAAGGTTGTAAATGTGTCACGCAATTCGTCACGCTATTTCAGATAAGCCGTGAAAATAAACAAAATTGAACTAGTTGAAAGTTGTTAATGAGTTATAGATGCTTATAAGCCGAATTCATGCCTCTTATAGTGAATACAATATTTTGTGATGAGATTTTTGGTGTTATTAAGACTTTAAAGTCTTTAAATTTTGGGCCGCCATGTTGGTCCCTAACTGGGACACCAAGATGGCCGCTCCATACATTTCTTACTAAAAATTTCTATACTCATTCGCCTATAACTGTTGAATGAAATGCTCTTGCGCTTCAAAATTTGGCCCAGATGTGTAGTTTTAAACTCTCTATAATTCCATAAACATTTTAGAATCGAAAACTGCTTCTGAATTTTGATATGACGTCAGTGAAAAACACTCTATTCCAATAATCAGGCGATGTGCGTCACGACTTGCAATGCCCGATGGGTTAATTTGTGTAGCGGCTCATTTTCCCTTGAGCATCTCCTACGTTTGCGTTATTTAGCTTGAATTTATATCCAGCGCCTTTTCTTTGGTTAAGTAATCAAATATACAAGTTTACAAACGCAAAACCACTTCGTAAAGGCCGGTTTTTCTTTTTCTCTGACACACTATTCTGATTTGAATCGAAACATACAATCCGTTAATAAACAAGACAACCGGAAAGATCAAATTTATGCACGGGTCAACGCCACGAGACCTAAATCACGCAAAGACCGCTCCACTTATTACACAGAACAAGCACTGCAAACGTCGACAAAAGAAGTCACTTTGAACATCAAAACCTATGAAGGTTTGGATATTTTCTTCTTTCAACTATAATTGAGGGAAAATAGGCCGAAAAAAGACCAAACAAGAAGATGATAAAGGACGCGCGCGACCGCCGCGTGGGCGCAGAAAATTATTGTTACTCACCAGGAGACCTAGGCGAGTTGGTGAACTTATCAATTTTGAACGGCTTCAACCAAGAAAACTAAAAGGGGTAGACCCGGGTAGACCCCGAAATTCTCAAAGAAGAAAGGCTAAATTAACTGTATGTCCCAAATTATTTACGAAAAACAAACGTGTAAAGGAATGAGAAGTCTAAGAAAAGGTGTGAAAGTTCAGTTTACGATAATGTGGCAATTGAGCCGAGTAGGTTTACTTTGAGGTCAGCTAAGGCAGTCATTGTGCTCGAATGTAAGATTTAATTGAAGCCATAACGAAGAAGGGATATTTCTCTTTAATTCTGCCTGAAAACATTTTCAATTAACATCGCTGAAATCCTTGAAAAGGAACAATTTTTTCAACTCCACGCGCTGAAATAGCTTCTTGTTTGCCGCGAGGACTATTGTTTAAACAACGGCTTGCTATTGGTCAAATCTCATGACGCACACCGCCTGTCCAATAATAATAGTGCTCCATTCAACATGGCCATCGCAAGATCAACCGCTGTCATTGAGCTTCCTTTAATAGTCCATATTACCGAGTTAATTATAAATCTTGTTTCGACAGTTGCTTCCGTATTACGAAGAGTACAACTCGACCCTCCCAGTCAAGTTCTTTTTTGAAATAGCGAATTAGACTCCGACAAATTGCGAACCATGGTTACCGTTATTCTGTCTATACAAATTGTACTTTTTCTGTTTTTGTTCCTTAAAGCGCTTTTCCACGCTCACATGTTTGTTTTTATCAGAATATAAAATAAGCGCCCCTCTCCAATAACTGCTCTCCATTAAGCTACCGAAAGCTACCGAAAGCACAGGGCGCTAAATCGAATCATAGCCGTAATGCCACTAGCTTAACCCTATTTTGCCTGGGGGGGGGGGGGGGGGGGCACAAAGAAGTGCCCGGGGGGGGGGGGGGCACAAAGAAGTGCCCGCGCTAACTTTCAACATTAAACGCCATCAAACTTTGTGACTTTTCCTACAATTTATCTGGCAACAATTTGATATGACACTTTATTGATCACGCGACTTAATGTTTCTTTACAAGATTTTGACAGCCATGTTTTTTTTGTAATTTGCATATTTTTACCTTTGAATGAAGAAAAACAATGTTTATTGTTATGACGTTTACATTTGTACGTCATTTAGCGTTTGTTTATTGGTTTTGATTAATTTTGAGCCAATTTGGACGGTTTTTTAGAGGTTTTGAAAAATTTCAGAAATCCAAGATTGCGGATCCAAGATGGCGGCCGTATAACTAATTACCTAATAACTACGTCATATGACGTCATCGTTCTATTGTGCAGACCGCAAGGGAGACAGTTTTGGACGTACTATGTAGATGTACCCTGTAGGTTTCATTGTCATGGCCTTAATCCCCCCCCCCCCCCCCCCCCCCCAGGTTCAAGAACTCAAAAAAAGCCCAGGCAAAATAAGGTTAAATGTTTAATATGTAATTACAACTAAAACTGATAATATTTGGGGATTTTGATTTGTTTTCCCAAATCGGGCTAAGCTCCGTCCAACTTTCTCCGTCATACGCACCTTACAATTCGTTTAACTGGTTGAAAGATAACTTCACTTGTCGCAGCAAACTTGGCAACCCCACGTGCAACTCCCTAGACATGCGTTACAATATTCGTCATTTTTATCGCAACAAACATCGTCTTGAGCTTGGTAATCCAAAATTTTATCCCGTGGGGCCATTGCTGTAGATAAAACAAATATATCACATATTTAACCCTGTCTAGGCCCAGTCACTCCCATGCAAGTACGCTAGACCGTGAGTGGGACAGAATCCGCGCTGATAAATTGTGTTTTCAGGATATGGCTATTTTGTTTATTTTCACGGCTTATTACTCATGCGCGAAGCGGCATGAGGTAAGGTTTCGGCTCCGTTTTTCTTGTTATTATTTTTTGTGTCACGATTTTGCATGCAAATTTATGTACGAATATTTTAATTTCTGCACTTCCGGTTCATCGCTTTTCCATTTACACTTCCTGTTTAGTGACTTCCGGCTACTCTTACTTCCGGTAAAACAGCGTTACTGAAACGTCACGACAGCGTCTCCTACAACCATTACATTACATTAGTAACGTTCACGTTTGGTATATATAACACTCAGAAGAATCACTGGCTTCATTGTGGTACAGCTTTCATTTACAAAACATTCAATAGTAAACAACGTGGTTTGCAGGAACGATGACTGAATGAAAGGAGTAACTCTTCTCCATGTCGGACATCTTCTTATCATGTTTAAAGTATATCATAAAACTTTCTTACGCATGCGCATGAGTATAGGCTGCTTGCAGCCTCTTGTCTGAAATAATATTCGGAAGCAAAACAACCTGAACCTTTTTCTGAAGGATTGTAACACTGGTACCCACATACCATGTTACAAAACAGCTTTGTAGGATGTGTAGTTTAGATTTTTTTTTATTTTTGATGACGTTATTTGCAAACCCCCAATTGGCGCTATACAGTTTTGGTTTTGGTCTTGAGAAGCGTGAAATCTGGTAATAGTAGAATCGATCACTTGTAACTAACCATGCTTGATCTCGCCAACCGCTTGTCGTCTTCACCAGATCTGATTCTCGCAAAAATGCAGGGTTCTAAAAACTATGTTTTTGAAACTGAGAAATTCCGATTTCACGTAAAAGAAACAAAGCCCTTCTTAGTCAACCAACAATGCATTGTTTATGAATTTAAATAATGTAATTGGTGCGATGCGAATTATACAGGCTACGCCGAAATAAATACTCTGCGATCGGGAAACATCTGAAGGAGAAACACAATCAAAACCCGATCAATCTTCAGAGCAATTTGTCATCTTAAAGAAATGTCGTGGGAAGCTTGAGTGTCTTGTTTACGAGATGCTCCTGATAAAGAAAAAGAGACCGACAGTTTGAACACAAACAGACTCTCCAGCGAAACGTTTCATATGATGCCCGATTTAGGGTGTCAGCTCCATTGTACATTGTACACCTCCATTGTATTAGGTAAAATTATGTATTCTAAAATATTCTATGGTATTGTATTCTATTGTATTGTCGTTATTTTGTGTTCTAAAGCCTGGTTTCCATATAATCGCAACGATCGCAGCGATCGCAGCGATTATTGCGACCCTTGCGATCATATGGAAACCAAACGTTGCGATCCTTGCGATCGTTGCGATTGCGATCGCAGAGATAGAAAAACAAAAAATCCGCCCGTGCAAAAATCGAGGAAAACAAAAGAAACCGCTCCCATGGGACACGCTTTTTGTGGAATGTTTTTGTTTTTATGTCATTTTGCACGGGCTAATTTTTGTTTTTGACTGTAGTGCGACCAGGCCCTTACTAGTTGACACGTATTACTTTAATTATATGGAAAAGGCGGGAACAAGCTTGTCACCTTCAGTTTTTCTACATCATGTAACAAATTTCAAAATTAATGTTATTTTACGTTCACCATCTTTGTAAATGTCTAAACCTTACGATAGAACTCAACCTTGTAATTTTTATAATGCTCTTGTAGTTTTGTTTTGGCTGAACAGTTCCGAAATGTTAATGAAATTGAAAGAGAAGTCAGCTTCGACATTGACAGACATATCGAAGGAATATATGTTAATGATTTGTCCTGACCTAGCCTACATTAACCTTTAATTTGATTTTGACATTGATTCAAAGCTAATTCTCAGCCAAGGTTAAAGCTATGTGAAAAAAAGTTGTAAGCAGAACATTGTGTAGACTGAGCTGAAAAGAACTGTGGAAGTCTAATCAAGGAAAAAAAGCCAGGGCCAACTACTGAAGGTTGCTTTACTGAGTCGAGAACAATAGACCATTTTACAGTTTTCTTCTCAGTGTCCTGGCCTTTGGGTGGAAGTGTGGTTGAAGTTGACCTTGTTATGATACAGACCTTGGAGCTTTTCAGATGTAAATTTACCTAGTTAGCATGAGAACAGCATTATTAACATATGAAAGGCAGAAAGGTTTGTATCAAAGCAAGGTCACCTCCAGCCTCACTTCCACTCAAAGGCAAGGTCACCAAGCACAACTGTAAAATGGACTATTGAGTGTAGTTGCCAGTCCCCGACAACGCTTACTCTACACTTTTACTACATTTCAGTGTAACAGTAAACAACTGCCTCATGATCAGTAGTTTTTACTGATTTAAATCGACAAAGTTTCAACCATTTCAGGACTTAAAGATTGACCCAACCTAGCAGAAAAAGAAAGAGTTTTTTTTTTGCGCTGTAGACCACACGTTTATTATGAGCACTATGCTTATTGTTATATTGAAACACCGTCGAACCTAGACAGTTTTGACAGTTTTGAACGTTCATACATATTTCGCAGTTATGTATTTTGAAAAAGAGAGCCCACTTATGCAATGTAAATCTACAACAGTTGTGCGTAAGGGACGGACCATTATTTTTTGACGGGGGGTGTTGGAAAATTGTGAAATAAATTGTTTGCAGAGGCTATAAACACTGAAGTAAATTGTATGTAAGCCTAAAATATAGAAAAAAACTTTCTTGCTGGAAGTATGGCAGTTGAACGGAGACAAAATAAATTGTTTGCAGCAGGTACCGCATGTAAAAAAAATGTTTGCATGTGAAAATTTTTCAACCCCCCCTAACCCTAACCCTAACCCTAACCCTAACCCTACCCCCCCCCCCCCCCCCCTCCCCAGTCAAAAGAAATAATGGCCCGTCCCTAATGAAACCACAAATGCCTTTAGTCGCAAAACTGGAAAACCTGCTAAATAACTGACAAATACAATTTTAGCGGAGAGAGCATAGCAACTTCAGAATACCCGGCCACTTATTTACATATCCCTAAACGTTTTATAGAACGAAGCATATGAAAACAAAAGAAACCATTCATATTCAATGACATACAAATAAGTGGCCGGGTATTTTGAAGCTTAGTCGATCATTTTAACTAGGGGTAAAGTAGGTATGCCGGCCGTAAGATATTCTTGGTACTAGTTTTTAATGACAGTGAGCGTTTAATTTAAATCATTTTACCCACCTTTACGGCGATGAAAACGTGACACTGCAGAAACGATCAGAAGAGAAAGTACCAGAAGGAAGACGACTGACTTCATTGTCAACGATGAAATAAACGGCAAAACGATGAAGGCGAATCTAAAGGGTAAATTTAGCAAGAATACAATAAGTAACAGATTACCACCGATGAACCCGTCCGATTTTGAATTTGATTTAATCGATTTAATTAATTCCTTTTAACTTAAATACGGGCGCGCTTTTCAGTTTATTTAGTTTTTAACGGTCATTCCGTAAAAAATACATCCCGCATAATTCATACCATTCGGCAAATCATGCTACATGCAATTATACGGCACACAAACTAATTTTTCTTTCCACAGGTTTTACCCTCACCGAAAACAAAGTTGCGTAAGGTTTTTACATTAAAAATAGTTAAAATCTGCCGTTTACAAGCAGAGCAAGTTATGCTTGTGCTTCGAGGTGTGTATTGATTTTGGCGCGCATTTAATTTGGCAAGACCAAAGCCTTGTGTGCCTTGCGTGCCTTGTGTGTAATACCATGAACTGGCCGGCCTGGCCCGGTCAATTGGTAAATAATAGCTGCGGTTACACGTTGCCACTTTTACCTAGGTAAATTCGAAAGAACAATAGCCGCGGCACGCTTAAGCGTGCAAGAGCTATTGTTAATTCAAATTAAGCGTGCACTCGCTATTGTTGTTTCGAGTTTACCTAGGTAAAAGTTGAAACGTGTAACCGCAGCTAATATGCCATCATTTTTTGGAACTGGTCATCCCCCATCGATCAACTCGTAGAACAAGATAGCATGCAACATTTTGGTTGACTTGTAGGAACAGCTCTTCAAGAAGTCTATTTAGTTAACGAACTGATCGGTCTGGACAGCCATTTATGACAAGTGGTAAGTGTCCTTTTATTTTACATTTTATATCGAAAAGGGAACACGGGGCGCTTTCCATTCGACCAAAAATTCCGGTTTGAAATTCTGGGTATTCCGTGTGGCGAATGGAACAGTATTTTCCGGTTGGTTGTTCCAGGCCGTCACGTTCCAAGTTTCGCGCAAAAATATAAAATAAACCAAAGCAAAACAAATAGAAAAGAAAATCACACTAAAGAACGTAAAAAACCGAAATCAATCAGACTGTTCCCTGAGACTTTGCTTGGTGGCGGGGTTACTTAAACTCTTGGTGGCGAGTTCGTTGGTGGCGAGGTGACCGGATACCATCCTGAGCCAACAGTAAAATATAGGCAACACAACCGAACAACTAACCAAGGCGAAAACAATGTTTAAAGAAAAAAGAAACAAATTTGGGCACAAAATCCACGAGAAATAAAATAAAATGATGTGCATTTGTAGGGTCACTTTCAGTGCTGGTGGTCTTGCGTGATAGCGTGGTTGAATATAAAACCGGGTGAGGTCTGAAGGGAAGTTGGCGAAGCTGTTGAGAAGGAGGCCGATGCCGGCGTGGGTGATGTTGATGAGGGTGAATTTGATGAGGCTGGTGTTGGCGATGAAGCAGGCTTGACGCAGAGTGATGCAAACTTTGGGAAGTTGCTGCAATTTTAGGTGTTGTGGCCAGGGTAGACTGATGCGGTTGTAAAGGTGGATGCACTTAAAATAAACAGCAAACATTTTTAAGGAAGCCGTTAAAGGAAATATTTTCAAGAATATATTCGAAAGATCTAACATTTGGAGTTCTAGTTTCCAAAAAAGCCAATGGTTTAAAAGGGATAAAATTGTTACAAAATACTTTTCCAATGTTCTTAAAATAGTCGAAAGTTAAGTTCGTTTAAAATATTACAGAAACCAAAGCATAGTCCAGTTATCAATAGTATCAAATAATGTATTCAAGCGGTAGCGGCAAACCTCCGCCACGTGCGTTTTCAATAGCTTTAATTAGGGCCTGGTCGCACTAAGGGCCTGGTCGCACTACACTCAAAAATGAAAATTAGCCCGTGCAAAATGACATAAAAACAAAAACATTCCACAAAAAGCGTGTCCCACCGGAGCGGTTTCTTTTGTTTTCCTAGATTTTTGCACGGGCGGATTTTTGTTTGTGACTGTAGTGCGACCTAGCCTGTTTCAGGCTCTCAGATAGTGGGGACGAGTGAAAAATGTCGGAGCATTTTTCGCTCGCCTCCACTGTCTGAGAGCCTGGAACAGGCTAAGTGCGACCAGGCCCTCAGTTTTACGAAAAGAATATTTAAGTAGTTATCTCCTTTCATTCATCGAAAGGCGTCCAGTGTTTCTTTGTCTTTAAAGTTTACGGAAGCAAAGTCCTTCTCCTCTCGTAAAATTTCAATGTAGTTCCTTTTAAGGGGAGTGTTCTACCTTGTCACTCAATTTTGGTAACAATGTAGATCGCTACGTTTCCTAGAATTTTAAATACTTAGATCTTTTGTCCTCGTGAGCAGAAACACGTCCACGTAGATGTACTTTAACAATAGAGAAACTTGTGCCTTTGTGCCCTCGGGACTATATTAGGCCGTGTTCCATTGGGATCAACCATTTTCGGTTGGTTGGGTTGGTTGGATTTTTTTCGTGTTCTATTGGGAAAAAAACGTTTTTGGTTGGTTTGGTTGATCAACCATTTCAACCAGCTCTGAACCTGGTTGAAATGGTTGAAACGGTTGAAACCGAAAATGGTTGAAAAGTGTTCTATTGGGGCATCTCAACCAAATCAACCAAAACCGGTTTAGGTTGAAACGGTTGTTCCCAATAGAACACGACCTTAGTAAGTCATTTTGTAAACATTAGTCGGTTACTATCAAGCGAGTAACATCGAGTTGAACATCAAGGTTAACATCAGGGTTAACATCAAGATCACTATAATGGTTACGACCAAGGTTAGATCCTGAGACAGAATAAACCTGCGTTGGCTGAAGTTCTGACTGATTTTCTGTTGTCCCGTGAAGTCCTTGCTGGCAGATCCCGTGTACCAAGGTTGTGACGAAACCTTATCTCCACCGCAAGCGTGGTTCGCTCTGAGCTAAAGTTTCCCCACGTGAAAGTCATTATTCCTGAAAAGTATCGTCAAGTTCCCAGTTCCCATTCGCCGCTTGACTAAGGAAAAACTTATCGTCACAAAATGATGGAATAAACAGGCTCCACAGAGCTGTTCGTAATGCTTAATGTTTACCCTAAATTGTAAATTAAATTCTCCATTGTGTATTATGCGGATTCATAGCGGTCTGTTCTTCGATCACAGTGACGAGAGCAAATTCGGGCTTTTAGAAAACGGAATCAGGATTTGGATTTTTCTAAAGAAACACTTCCCTTCCGTTGTTTTAGTTAGTAAAATATGAAAAAGTTGCCGTCCCTTGCTATATTTATGCCTTACGAATTCCACTGAAATAAGTTTATATTGTCGCCCAAGAGATTCGCACTTGTTCTATTGCAATTTTATTTCAAACATATTATCGTGCAATACAAATTAAGAACTTTACTCAAAAAATGTTTAAAGATAATTCGAGACTGATCACGTGATTGGATGCTTTTGACGCCTCTCAAAAGGACACAAGCCCCCCAAACTGATAGGCTAAATTTGCAGTAAAATCCCATCGAGAAGACTTTTAGCGGTTCTTCGTAAAGGGTTTAATAGGTCTGGGGGATAGGGCTTATAACGAACAGGAATGAATAAGGTTTAAACACGATAACAGGAACTACTTAAATTTACACATTTAACTCTGCGCATAAAACTCCTTAGGCTGTTCTTATAAACAATGCTTGTAAGGCGCCAGCCCGTCGAAAACTTTAGGTGAAAAGGTGGTGGAATTTTATCTGTGAGGGTGCATAACATAATTTACTTTCTTACAGAACTGTTTTTTTCTTTCTTAAGGGATAAGAATTTATCTCCTTGCTAATTACAATTTACTTAGGAGACTGGAGGGACATATTAATAAGACCAATACCGGAACTACTTAGAAGAACCCGCTTTACTCGGTATATTACAGCGACTTGTTTTACGCCTGTACAAAAGCACAGTCAATTTCACTCCGTAAATCAGTGAGCTACCACTAGAAGCTCTGTAATTCATACAGTCATAATGCAATGAGCATCTTCTCCTCTTTCAGTGTCCTTTTCAAAATGACAATTTATTTTCACGACAACAGGATAATTTGATTCAGAGTTACATTATTGAATCCTGCAAACAGCTGACAAAATCGTGTCGAAAGGTGGAAGCCGCGCTCGTATAAAGTATCTAGTCAAAGTAAATACTGCAATTTGTGTTCTGTGAATAAAATGGAGTAGCCTTATTGTACCCAGCAAAAAATATAGCAGTGCATATGTTAGCTGTTTGCACAATTTGTTCACTTTAACAAAAGCACATTCCCTTTTGTTTTCAGGCCCATATCACGACCATTTTCACTGATAACAACATGTTTTTGTTATATTTTTGCATAAGAAAGTTTATTAACACGATGATTCCTTGGGATACTTTAGACACCTTCTAATTCTGCTAATGATTATCTCCGGCGTTGTGTAAAATATTTCATCACAAATGAATACTCTACGTATTTGAATGTCGCGAGTATGCATGTCTCCTACCTTTGCTGCTGTGTTACTATCGCATTTAGACAGCTCGTTTGGTCAATCGAGACAGTACGAAGACACAGCATTAAAGAAAACGAATTTTCGCATCTTTAACTTTTTGCGTAAATAACCATCCGCCAAAAAGCGTGTTTTCTTTACAGACAAATTTCGCGTTGCGTCAAGACTCGTTAACTCGAATAACGCATAAAGCTTGCGTTGCCTACAGCACATTTATAAAAGAGCGTAAATGATTAATACAAAAATGGATAGCATTAACTCTGCCATTTACAGAAATACCGTATGATGTTATCTATATGTGTCTCATTACTCAACAAATATTTTCCCATCTTATTTTGTTGGGCTTCGCTGTGAAGCCTTGCGCCCTTCGAACTCTCTTGGCGCATGGTTCTCCACCGTCAGGAAGTTATTGTATGTCGAGGTAATACTTGCCATTGTCAAACTGCCAGGATTCTCTACACTGCTTCGTGAAAAAAAAAAAAATCGTATATAGAGGAAATATGACAATGAGTCGAGATGCGGCAATTTTGTGTCTCCTTTTCAAATCCCATTTCAAGCTTTGATTCGTTGTTCTCAGGGTTGTTGAGAAATAGTATAATTTTCAGTAGAGAATCTTTTCTTCATATATAAGTTCAAAAACGTTTGTTGCTATTTAGCAAAGGTCTAGATTTAGGGTTGGACTTGGGAAAGTTTAAACACTGTCAAAATAAATGGCTACTTTAAACAGATCACGAATTGAGAACTTACCTTCAATCCTGTTTCGATTCACTTCGACAATACAATACAGAACGCTGATATCCTTTCACGTGTGCTATATATGAACATTTCTACGTGTACAGTTATTAATATGTAAAACGTTTTTCAGTGGAGCACGTAGCAAATATTGACAGCCGACTGTTAAACTGAGAAACAGCTGGAAGCTTTTACGAGACTCCACAGAGCAGTTCGTAATGCTATATGATTCGAGTTACAGCTGGCTGTGCGTATTCTTTTCAGATCCATCGTATGTTTAAATTTCTAATTCTCTATTGTGTTTCATAAGGATTCATAGTCTGTTTTTGGATCATAGCGAAAAGAGCAAAGTCGATCTGGTGTTTAGAAAACGAAATCCGATTTGTTTTTTTCTAAAGAAACCCTTCCCTGCCGTTGTTAAAGTTAAGTAAGTATAAAACAAAAATGTTGGGTGTCGCTCGGTATTGTTACCCCTTTAGGATGCGAGTGAAATAATAACTATATTGTCGCCTAAGAGATGCGTATGTGTTCTATTGCAACTTTACTTAAAGCATATTGTCGTTCAATTAAATTAAGGACTTTATTTAAATCATGTTAGAAAATTATTTGAGACTGATCACGTGATTGGATGCTTTTGACCTCTCTCAAAAGGACACAAGCCCCCCAATACTGATAGGATTAACTTGCAGTAAAATCCCATCGAGAAGACTTTTAGCGGTTCTTCGTAAAGGTTTATTAGGTCAGGGGGATAGGACTTATAACGAAAGAGAATGAATAAGGTTTAAACACGATAGCAGGAACTACTTAAATTTACACATTTAACTCTGCGCATAAAACTCCGGCTCCTCAGGCGGTTCTTATAAACAATGCTTGTAAGGCGCCAGCCCGTCGAAAACTTTAGGTGAAAAGGTGGTGGAATTTTGTCTGTGAGGGTGCATAATATAATTTACTTTCTTACAAAACTGGTTCTTTCTTTCTTAAGGGATAAGATTTTATCTCCTTGCCAATTACATGTTACTTAGGAGAATGGCGGGACATATTAATAACACCAAAACAGGAACTGCTCAGTAGAACCCATCCTACTCGGTATATTACAGCGACTTGTTTTACGCCTGAACAAAAGCACAGTCAATTTCACTCCTTAAATCAGTGAGCTACGACTAGAAGCTCTGTAACTCGTACAGTCATAATGCGATGAGCATCTTCTCCTCTTTAAGTGTCCTTTTCAAAATGACAATTTATTTTCACGACAACAGGATAATTTGATTTAGAGAGTTACATTATTGAATCCTGCAAACAGCTGACAAAACCGTGTCGAAAGGTGGAAGCCGCGCTCGTAACATCTAGTCAAAGTAAATACTGCAATTTGTGTTCTGTGAATAAAATGGAGTAGCCTTATTGTACCCAGCAAAAAATATAGCAGTGGATATGTCAAACAAAAGGACATTTCCTTTTGTTTTCAGGTTTCCCAAATCATGACCATTTTCACTGATAACAACATGTTTTTGTTATATTTTTGCATAAGAAAAATTATTAACACGATGATTCCTTGGGATACTTTAAACACCTTCTAATCCTGCTACTGATTATCTCCGGCGTTGTGTAAAATATTTCATCTCAAATGAATACTATACGTATTTGAATGTCGCGAGTATGCATGTCTCCTACCTTTGCTGCTGTGTTACTATCGCATTTAGACAGCTCGTTTGGTCATTCGAGACAGTACGAAGACACAGCATTAAAGAAAACGAATTTTCGCATCTTTAACTTTTTGCGTAAATAACCATCCGCCAAAAAACGTGTTTTCTTTACAGACAAATTTCGCGTTGCGTCAAGACTCGTTAACTCGAATAACGCATAAAGCTTGCGAGGCCTAAAGCACAGTTATAAAACAGCGTAAATGATTAATATAAAAATGGATAGCATTTAGTCTGCCATTTACAGAAATACCGTACGAAGTTATCTATTTGTGTCTCATTACTCAACAAATATTTTCCCATCTTATTTAATTTGTTGGGCTTCGCTGTGAAGCTTTGCGCCCTTCGAACTCTCTTGGCGCATGGTTCTCCACCGTCAGGAAGTTATTGTATGTCGAGGTAATACTTGCAATTGTCAAACTGCCAGGATTCTCTACACTGCTTCGTGAAAAAAAAAATGGTATTTATAGAGGAAAAATGACAATGAGTCGAGATGCAGCAATTTTGTGTCTCCTTTTCAAATCCCATGTCAAGCTTTGATTCGTTGTTCTCAGGGTCGATGAGAAATAGTATAATTTTCAGTAGAGAATATTTTCTTCATATATTAGTCCAAAAACGTTTGTTGCTATTTAGCAAAGGTCTAGATTTAGGGTTGGACTTGGGTAAGTTTAAACACTGTCAAAATAAATGGCTACTTTAAACAGACCACGAATTGAGAACTTACCTTCAATCCTGCTTCGATTCACTTCGACAATACAATGCAGAACGCTGATATCCTTTCACATGTACTTTTTATGAACATTTCTACGTGTACAGTTATTAATATGTAAAAACGTTTTTCAGTGGAGCACGTAGCAAATATTGACAGCCGACTGTTAAACTGAGAAACAGCTGGAAGGTTTTACGAGACTCCACAGAGCAGTTCGTAATGCTATATGATTCGAGTTACAGCTGGTTGTGCGTATTCTTTTCAGATCCATCGTATGTTTAAATTTCTAATTCTCTATTGTGTTTCATAAGGATTCATAGTCTGTTTTTGGATCATAGCGAAAAGAGCAAAGTCGATATGGTGTTTAGAAAACGAAATCTGATTTGTTTTTTTTTTTCTAAAGAAACCCTTCCCTGCCGTTGTTAAAGTTAAGTAAGTATAAAACAAAAATGTTGGGTGTCGCTCGGTATTGTTACCCCTTAAGGATTCGAGTGAAATAATAACTATATTGTCGCCTAAGAGATGCGTATGTGTTCTATTGCAACTTTACTTAAAGCATATTGTCGTTCAATTAAATTAAGGACTTTATTTAAATCATGTTAGAAAATTATTTGAGACTGATCACGTGATTGGATGCTTTTTGACCTCTCTCAAAAGGACACAAGCCCCCCAATACTGATAGGGTTAACTTGCAGTAAAATCCCATCGAGAAGACTTTTAGCGGTTCTTCGTGAAGGTTTAATAGGTCTGGCGGATAGGACTTATAACGAAAGAGAATGAATAAGGTTTAAACACGATAGCAGGAACTACTTAAATTTACACATTTAACTCTGCGCATAAAACTCCTCAGGCGGTTCTTGTAAACAATGCTTGTAAGGCGCCAGCCCGTCGAAAACTTTAGGTGAAAAGGTGGTGGAATTTTGTCTGTGAGGGTGTATAATATAATTTACTTTCTTACAAAACTAGTTCTTTCTTTCTTAAGGGATAAGATTTTATCTCCTTGCCAATTACATGTTACTTAGGAGAATGGCGGGACATATTAATAACACCAAAACAGGAACTGCTCAGTAGAACCCGTCCTACTCGGTATATTACAGCGACTTGTTTTACGCCTGAACAAAAGCACAGTCAATTTCGCTCCGTAAATCAGTGAGCTCTGTAACTCATACAGTCATAATGCGATGAGCATCTTCTCCTCTTTCAGTGTCCTGTTCAAAATGACAATTTATTTTCACGACAACAGGATAATTTGATTTAGAGAGTTACATTATTGAATCCTGCAAACAGCTGACAAAACCGTGTCGAAAGGTGGAAGCCGCGCTCGTAACATCTAGTCAAAGTAAATGCTGCAATTTGTGTTCTGTGAATAAAATGGAGTAGCCTTATTGTACCCAGCAAAAAATATAGCAGTGGATATGTTAAACAAAAGGACATTTCCTTTTGTTTTCAGGTTTCCCAAATCATGACCATTTTCACTGATAACAACATGTTTGTTATATTTTTGCATAAGAAAAATTGTTAACACGATGATTCCTTGGGATACTTTAAACACCTTCTAATCCTGCTACTGATTATCTCCGGCGTTGTGTAAAATATTTCATCTCAAATGAATACTCTACGTATTTGAATGTCGCGAGTATGCATGTCTCCTATCTTTGCTGCTGTGTTACTATGGCATTTAGACAGCTCGTTTGGTCATTCGAGACAGTACGAAGACACAGCATTAAAGAAAACGAATTTTCGCATCTTTAACTTTTTGCGTAAATAACCATCCGCCAAAAAACGTGTTTTCTTTACAGACAAATTTCGCGTTGCGTCAAGACTCGTTAACTCGAATAACGCATAAAGCTTGCGAGGCCTAAAGCACAGTTATAAAACAGCGTAAATGATTAATATAAAAATGGATAGCATTTAGTCTGCCATTTCAGTACAGAAATACCGTACGAAGTTATATATTTGTGTCTCATTACTCAACAAATATTTTCCCATCTTATTTTGTTGGGCTTCGCTGTGAAGCTTTGCGCCCTTCGAACTCTCTTTGCGCATGGTTCTCCACCGTCAGGAAGTTAATGTATGTCGAGGTAATACTTGCAATTGTCAAACTGCCAGGATTCTCTACACTGCTTCGTGAAAAAAAAAATCGTATTTATAGAGGAAAAATGACAATGAGTCGAGATGCAGCAATTTTGTGTCTCCTTTTCAAATCCCATGTCAAGCTTTGATTCGTTGTTCTCAGGGTCGATGAGAAATAGTATAATTTTCAGTAGAGAATATTTTCTTCATATATTAGTCCAAAAACGTTTGTTGCTATTTAGCAAAGGTCTAGATTTAGGGTTGGACTTGGGTGAGTTTAAACACTGTCAAAATAAATGGCTACTTTAAACAGACCACGAATTGAGAACTTACCTTCAATCCTGTTTCGATTCACTTCGACAATACAATGCAGAACGCTGATATCCTTTCACATGTACTATATATGAACATTTCTACGTGTACAGTTATTAATATGTAAAAATTAAACGTTTTTCAGTGGAGCACGTAGCAAATATTGACAGCCGACTGTTGTACTGAGAAACAGCTGGAAGGTTTTACGAGATTCCACAGAGCAGTTCGTAATGCTATATGATTCGAGTTACAGCTGGCTGTGCGTATTCTTTTCAGATCCATCGTATGTTTAAATTTTTAATTCTCTATTGTGTTTCATAAGGATTCATAGTCTGTTTTTGGATCATAGCGAAAAGAGCAAAGTCGATCTGGTGTTTAGAAAACGAAATCCGATTTGTTTTTTTCTAAAGAAACACTTCCCTGCCGTTGTTTAAGTTAAATAAGTATAAAACAAAAATGTTGGGTGTCGCTCGGTATTGTTACCCCTTAAGGATTCGAGTGAAATAATAACTATATTGTCGCCTAAGAGATGCGTATGTGTTCTATTGCAATTTTACTTAAAGCATATTGTCGTTCAATCAAATTAAGGACTTTATTGAAATCATGTTAGAAAATTATTTGAGACTGATCACGTGATTGGATGTTTTTGACCTCTCTCAAAAGGACACAAGCCCCCCAATACTGATAGGGTTAACTTGCAGTAAAATCCCATCGAGAAGACTTTTAGCGATTCTTCGTAAAGGTTTAGTAGGTCTGGGAGATAGGACTTATAACGAAAGAGAATGAATAAGGTTTAAACACGATAGCAGGAGCTACTTAGTCCGTAAAAGAGCACGACCGAGACATCCGATTCGCCCGTACCCAGACCTCCGCCGTTTCAGAGCACGCCGACAACACCGGACACCACCCGCTTTGGAATGAAGTAAAGTTTATTGATCGTGATCCTCATTGGTACACACGCAGGGTCAAAGAGGCGATCCACATAAGTCTTAACCCTAACAACATCAACAGGGACAGTGGAATAGAAATTCCAGAAGCATGGATGCCCACGATCAAGAAACACAACAACAGGAGAGCCGTACGACTACGGACCGCCGAGGGAACAATTCGCCAAAACAACGAGGATCAAAAATGCGCCAGTCACAGCTGTTGAAAACCAACCAATCACAGCAGAACATCGTGCTTCATAAGGTGACGCGTAACCAGTCGACCCCATCGCCTGAAGAAGACTAGCAGTATGCAGTCGAAACGTCGCGATCCACATCGGAAGTGACTACATCGTGAGACAAACGAAAAATACTTCTTTACTAGTGTGTTCACCACGATGAACAACAACAACCCTTTTTACGATAAAAACATCCTGCAACTGCGAAAGTCCGACTTGAGGCTTTGTTCGTTTGTTCGTTTCTTTTTTTACCGAAACAAATTCCTGCAGCGACAGGGTAAAAAAAAAATTAAATAATCATAGACAAAAGCACCCACCCGCCTGAGATGTTTAATTAATGGTTCGCCTCAGAAATGGTTTCCGTTTGGCTGACTTGGTAATCATGTAGTGTGATGAGAAGCTGTTATTAATAAATAAGGTTATAAGTGACTCTAACAGTGACTCTAGCTCTATTCATTTGCTAACGATCACGAAATTATTAACTACGATCGAGCAAAGCGAAGCCCGTAAAGTGCGTTTCGAATATTTTGCAGTCTTTGCTGTTCAGTTTGCGTTATTTTACCTTCAAGTTGGCGCTGTTCTTTCTCATATTTTTTGGTAGTTATCGACGATTTGGGTTGGAGCGATGTTGGTTTTCATGACGCACAAATTAACACTCCAAACATGGATAAGCTTGCATCTGAAGGAGTAATCCTGGATAATTATTATGTACAACCGATTTGTTCACCAACCAGAGGCGCTCTTCTTTCCGGGATGTACCCTATACCCCGGGGGGTACTTCCTATAATGGGCTATACGGAGATGCTCCACCCGAAAGGGGTGCCTTTTTGAGGCTGGAGGTATATGAAAGGGTAGGGATTTCACGAGTTGAAGTATATGAAAGGGTAGCGATTTCACGAAGAATCAGGAAAAGGCAGCGTAAACACGAGTTGAAGTACAAAAAAGGTAGGGAAAAACGCCATCTAAGTATTATAAAAAGCGCCCTTCAAAATATATCAAACAGACGCACGTAAAAGCTATATGAAAGGGGTACCATTCTCAGTGAAAGGTATATGAAAGGGGTACCATTTTCAATGAAAGGTATATGAAAGGGGTACCTTTTCTGTCAAAAACGGTATATGAAAGGGTAAGGGTTTGGACCTTGGGGCGGAGCATCCCCGTACAAAACTTTGTTGAGTACCCCCCCCCCCCCCCCCCCCGGGCCCTATACGTATAGATAGATAGATAGATAGATAGATAGATAGATAGATAGATAGATAGATAGATAGATAGATAGATAGATAATCTTTATTTAAACACGGTAAAAATTCGTCAGCTAAAAATCATTATAATACTTAACACAAAGCAATAAACTAATATTAAAAAAATATATCTATATATGAAGAATTTAATTAAATAATAAAAAGCTGCTTTCCACGAATGCCGTGCCTTATAGTTCCTCTTTGAGAAGTCGTTTAAATTGCCCAAGGGACTCAGCTTTCCTTACATTATGAGAAAGGCTGTTCCAGAGCATGGCGCCACTATAACTGAAACTATTTTTATAATAGTTTGTGCGCGGCAATGGAACATTAAGTTTATCCTCAGAGTCCCTTAGGTTGTAACTAATTTCTCGCTTCTCAAATTTAGAACTTAGATAGTTTGGAGCCAACCCGTGTAGAGACCTATAAACCATCGTAGCTCTTTGAATTTGTTGCTGGCAGGCAAGATTTTTCCATCCTAGGAGTTCTAATAGGTCAAAACACGAGCTGCTCTAACATATAGGTACGGCAACTTTGTAATAACTTAAATGTCTTATATCTGTTTCATGCTTTGCTTGTTGTCTGTCCATATTTCTCTGGCTGCGGTGTACGTGATAAAATATGGCGGATAACGCAATGTGGTCGAGTGAGTTCACCTACGCTCCACGCACGTGATGTGTATGTTGTAGTTCAATTTTATCCTTGGTTCAAATTTTATGTGCCATTGTTCTTTTTTATGTTAATATATGATAATGAATGTAAAACAAATGGAAATGAAAATAGACCAAGGATAACATTGAACTACGAGATATATATTCATTCTGCAGTCATCACCTCTCTGATTGACTAATGCTCTGTTCACGGCACTACGTTGAAACGTGTTAACATCAGGCGGCGCAGTGAGATTATGATTCATGATCGGAACATGTTTACATGATTGCAACCACTTCAAAAGGTTGTTTCGATCTTAGCCAGACGAAACACGTTAGCACGAATTTTGTCTCCTTATCAAACAATACATTGCCCTTCCCTCCCGAAGAACTTGGAAAGCGAGATTAAACCATGCCCCATGAAATCATTTAACAGCGTGTTTGAGCTCTTTATTTTTTGGTTCACGTGTAATAATAAAGATTCCATGCTTATTGCTGCTTTATAAAACAGCATATTAAATTATAGAACCAGGCGCGAAACGTGTTTTGAAATTAACAACTAATGTGAACAATGAAATATGCTTTTAGCCTCCTTTTCAAACCGAGGTCAAATGTAAAACCATTCACATAAAAATGAATTATCTTTCACATGCAAATAAAACTTACAGTGAAACCTGCACCCTCTATTAAGCGGACACCAGCTTGGGTCCCCATAATTACTGAAATTGAACCTGTACTCGGCGGACAATATGTTAAGCGCCATTAGACAGTGATGGCATGCGCATTGGCGTTATATCAACAAAGTGTTATTGTTACTATTATGGATAATCGTCTACTTCTAAAAGCATGTTTTCTGGTAAGAAGTAATTCAACGCGATACAGACATTTGCGAATTAGGTTTATGAATTAGAATGAGATGGAATCAGGACGTGTGGGTATAATAAACGTGGAGTTATAAGAGGGTCAATTATTAACTACTATTATGCAATGTATGAGAACCTTATCAAGCGGACACCCGGTATTAAGCGAACACTAGCAAGTGTCCCGGGCATGTCCGCTTAATACAGGTTTGACTGTATATCCATATGAATGGTTTTACACTTGCCTAGGTTCGAAAAGGAGGCGAAGAGCAATTCGGAAATGAGCTTTTGCAAACATGTTTACAGGAAACGTGATTCGTTAAAACATGGTTATACTCTAAACATGTTTCGGTGCTGGTTGTGTGAACACAGCATAAGATTACATTAAGGAGAAATTTAATGCTGATCACTACTGGGGCTAATATAGTGGCTTACTGTATTGTAATTGCCAATGAAACAAGGGCTGTGTTTTCACGAGGCGCTTTTTCTCGCTTAACATTCCTGTAGGTGATTTGTTTACTGACCGCATATGATGCCCGATTTAGTGTGTCAGCTCCATTGTACATTGTACACCTCCATTGTATTAGGTAAAATTATGTATTCTAATATATTCTATAGTATTGTATTCTATTGTATTGTCGTTCTTTTGTGTTGTAATATTCTATTGTTTTAACAAAAGAATAAGTGTTACCCCTAAATCGCGCATGGTATAACTGACCGCGTTAAGCAGCTTAAAAAATTTATGCGTTTTCACGGACAGAACTTTATTCATTTTTCTTATACCATGCGCGATATATTTTCTTTTGTTAAAACAATAGAAAATTAGAACACAAAAGAACGACAATACAATGCCCTTCCTTGTTGTTTGAACGCTGGCGAAATGTGATTGGCCGAAATTAATTGTCGACAAGCTTAGGCGACCTGGTTTGGTGGCTTAAATTTAATGAGAATTCTATTGAAGTTCGCCGACTCGCTTAACTTTAAGCGAGTTGGACAAGCAACTGTTTTCACGAGATTTCCGACTGACACTCGCTCAGCGACTTGAAAAATCGCTCGTGAAAACACGGCCAAGGTTTTCTTTGTACAAATATAACTTTTGTCAATGTGACACTACCAAGTTGCAGAAGTTGGCCTCCTACTCAGTCTGATGAGTCCTAACAAGGACCAAACAGCTGTCCATGGCTGCTACTTACCAGATTATATGGCTGTGCGCATGGGTGAGGTACTGGCCAGATGGAAAAGAACCCCGGTACTGAACGAACCTTCGTTATAACGAACACATTTTCCCAGTCCCTTGGCACTTCGTTGTATCGGGCTTTCACTGTACATTGCATTAGGGTTTACATTAACCCATGATTATTTCATAAGGTGTAGATCTACCCCGCCTCGCTCACGTTTCTGGAGTGGCAAATCGGAATAGAATTCGTTTCGGTGAAGAAACGCTATTATTATAATTATTGCTAAAATGACAGATAATTGTTTTATTATGCATATTCCTGAGCTGCACTTGTAAAGACAAGAGCGCGCACTTAATTCTGCATGCATAAAACTATTGTCTGTAGGTATGACGTAACAGAAACGGCAAGCAATAATTAGCTGCCTGCTTATAGCCAATCAAAATCGAGCTAGTGACACCAATGTATAATAACATCACTTCTTTGTTATTCACATGAGCTTCATTACTATCTCTTGACAGGATATTCTACACATATTGTTGGAAAATGGCATCTTGGGTTCTTCACGTGGGCGTATACTCCACTGTACCGCGGTTTTGATTCATTTTATGGCTTATATTCTGGGGCTGCAAATCACTTCAGTCACAAACTGAGAGGTGTTCTAGATCTACATGATAATATGACACCTGTGAAATAAGGAAGGAGTTTATTCAACGAGCCTGTACGCTGAGGTAAATTAAACCAACGCAAACGGGTAAAATTGTTTTCGATAACATTATATGCACGATCGAACGCAAGTAGCAGTCAATAACTTTAAGTATTCGATACAAGTTTTAGTACAATGGATCTTCCAATTAAGGGAACACCATATCTGGACCAGGCGAACGCCATATCTGGACCAGGAGAAGTGTCCCCTTAATAGAGGTGTCCCTTTTATAGAGATGATAAGTACGAAGATTATATGAGCATTTTGCTGGTCGGGACTGTTAAAAGTGTCCCCATAATGGAGGTGTCCTTTTATAGGTTTGATAATTACAAAGATTATATGAGTGTTTTGCCGGTCGGGACAATTAAGGAAACGTCCCCTTAATGGGGGTGTCCCTTTTCTAGAGATGATAAGCACGAAGATCATATGAGCGTTTTGCCGACTGGGACCAGGAGAAGTGTCCCCTTAATAGAGGTGTCCCTTTTATAGAGATGATAAGTACGAAGATTATATGAGCATTTTGCTGGTCGGGACTGTTAAAAGTGTCCCCATAATGGAGGTGTCCTTTTATAGGTTTGATAATTACAAAGATTATATGAGTGTTTTGCCGGTCGGGACAATTAAGGAAACGTCCCCTTAATGGGGGTGTCCCTTTTCTAGAGATGATAAGCACGAAGATCATATGAGCGTTTTGCCGACTGGGACCAGGAGAAGTGTCCCCTTAATAGAGGTGTCTCTTTTATAGAGATGATAAGTACGAAGATTATATGAGCATTTTGCGGGCGGGACCAGGAAAAGTGTCCCCTTAATGGAGGTGTCCCTTTTATAGAGGTGATAATTACAAACATTAAGATTATATGAGCGTTTTGCTGGTCGGGACCAGGATAAGTATCCCCTTAATGCAGGTTTCCCTTTTATAGAGGTGATAATTACAAAGATTATATGAGCGTTATGCTGGTCGGGACCAGGATAAGTGTCCCCTTAATAGAGGTGTCCCTTTTATAGAGGTGATAATTACTAGTGGCGAAGCACACGAGTTATAAATCCGGCGTTGACTTTCCTTGTTTTTTTTCGTGTCACATTAGCGCATGCAAATTTATGCACGCATATTTAAGTCTATATAGACGACTATATGGCTTTCGGCCATGAAATACATACCGTAAAATCTCTCCGTTTGTGTACTCGAGAAGCAAGATAAAGAACTACTGCGTACAACTGCACACTTTCAAGACAATTCAAGGCGTTCATGGATGGATAGGACCGTTTGATATTGTGTTCGCCGCTTATTCCTGTGGGATTTTTGCTCTGGCAAGTTCTGTGTTTTATATATTAAACTTGCCATTTGCTTAGCGATCGAGCTCCGAGTCGAGCTTAAGTGTCAGCTACTGAATCTAGTGAATGCAGTGTAGTCTTACGTTTAAACCCGTGTATACGTGAAAGCATGATGAACAGGTTATCGGCAAGGGTGTTTAAATAAAATTCATTCTCTCACTCACTCACTCGCTCCTTCCATCAGCTGTCGAAACTTAGTGAGCAAATGCTTTGTTACGAACACGTTTCGTAACAGGAATTCAACGTGAATCCAACGATAACAATAATTAATTTGATGTAAACGAATATAGACAACAATAAGCTTACAGATGTTTCGCATTTGGAGTTTTTAGTGCAACATTAAAATCGATCTAAAAGGATTTTGCAACCTAAACACGCGTTCTGATGCGTATCTAGCTTAAAATAATAAAATTTTGTTAGTAGGTAGTATGTCTTGGACAGCGCAGTGATTGAGTTTCTGGCTTAGTCCCGGACGGCCCGAGTTCGAATCTCCCTGAAGTCCTTTTTTTTTTCTTTTTTCGAACTGGACATTATGAAAGTGATGTACTTTTTTTTTTCGTTCGTCAAAAATCCTTACGTTGAATTTAAAAAAAATATATATATCGAACTGTGTCAGTGTGAAAACGTATTAAAGCTTACGGCAATATTGCGTTACGCGTTACGCGTTAGCATTTCTTCTTCTCGGGTTGGCTCTTAGGAGCCTTTGATTAGATATAATTTTAAGCTTATGTTTCTCTGTAAAAGCACTCAAATCACTTGGGAATCAATGCTGCAATGAGTTAAAGGCGCCACGAGTTCAAGCTGTGTACAGCTTCTTGTTAATAGATAATTACTGAGGCTCGCAGCATTATTAGGTATATTGCAGGCAGCTGAGGGCGCAGCCCTCAGCTGCCTGCAATATACCTAATAATGCTGTGAGCCGAAGTAATTATCTATTATAATTACTGTTTCTCATCAAAACCCATTGTTTTCTCTCTGCATTGTATCTTCGATTTCAGCCACCCCTTTGGCTGTTGTTTTCATTTTGAATACAGTTATAACAATGAAATTAGCACTTATTGTTGCTACGTATACAGTGTGGTGGCCATTACGTAACCCCCAAATCTTCAGTTGTTGTGAAGATTATTTAGCTAATGACAATTTATCCTCACAAAATCGTATTGTTCTCCCTATACATTATATCCTCGATTTTAGCCGCCCCTTTGGCTGTCACATTGATTTTGAATACAGCTATAACAATGAAATTAGCACTTCTTGTGACTACGTACACTATACAGTGCGGTGGCGATTACATAACCCTCAATTCCTCAGTTGTTGTGAGGATTATGTAACTACGATCATGTGTGAACATTAGTATTGAATTTATTTGTTGTTGACGAGAATGTTCACAAAAATTTGCATACTTTATAACCCAGAGTACTCAGTCATTTTATTCAGTACCTAGCTCACTTGTTGGAAGCATGGAGGATTCATCGGAAGACGAATCAGCGATTTTTATCAGAGTTCGCATCGGGGAGTGAATTTTTGCAGTACACCGAGGATATAAGTAAGACTAATAATGGGGGATTGGGCCATTTGCGTATCAAAAGGAAAGTTGTTCGGGCATATAAGAATTTGACTAATGTAGATCGTTGCCCGGTTGAACTGTATAAGAAATATATGTCTCATGTCCCAATGGAAGTCAGCGATAACGTGTTTTATTTGCGAGCTTTGCATAAGCCAAAAGGGGACATCTGCTATTACAAAAAAGGAACGGGGAGAGAAACTTTGGGGAATGTGGTAAAGAAAATTATGAAAAAAGGGGGGTTCGATGGACACTATACTAATCATTCCCTTCGGCGTAGTTGTGCTAAGCGATTGTATGATGGCGGTGAACGTGTACCAAGGTGGGAAAAGGGCGTATAAATGTACGTCATCGACACTTAAGAGGAAAGCAAGTGAAATCTTGCAGGGAACGACTTCAAAACATGTTGGAATTAATGTCGAGGTAAATGAAGAAAATGTATTAAGGAAGATGATGAACATAAGTGCAGTGAGCAAAAAGAAGAAAAGGGGTTAAAGGAAAAATCCATTGAGCCAGAAACAAGTGAAGTTTGTAATCAGTCCTTGTATGAGGTGTAAACAAGTTACGATTTATAATAAATTGAATATCTTTGTGTTCACATATCTCCTGGAATAGTTTTCTTGTGTACTGTTTATTTTAGAAAGTTTTATCTTCAGTTGTACATTACATAGTGGGATTCCAATTTAAACAAATGTTAGCGGCAAAAATAATAAGGGTAAGACCCAAACGGTCTTTTAATAACGAAATCATCAGGGCGGGATACTTAAACCTGGTAAAAACGGGCTAACTGCAATTTTTTTAACATTGCAGTGTGCACGCTGCAATATTTTTAATATTGCAGCGTGCACACTGCAATATAAAAAATATTGCAGTTAGTCTGTTTTAGCACGTTTAGTATTACCCCTGATAATTTCCCTTGCTAACAAAAAGGACCGCCCCCGTTTTCCTCAGACACTTGGAATCAAAACTCCTAATCACGCTGCAATCGTTGATATAATGCAGAGAGAGAACAATAGGATTTGATGAGGATCAGTAATTATTTACAGAGATTATATGAGCGTTTTGCTGGTCGGGACCAGGATAAGTGTCTCCTTAATGGAGGTGTTACTTTTATAGAGGTGATAATTACAAAGATTATATGAACGTTTTGCTGGTCGGGACCAGGATAAGTGTCCCCTTAATGGAAGCAACCCAAAGTAGAGGTTTTCCACTGTATCATCTTGTAGGTTAGTTTAGTTGTGAAAAGAACTGTTGTAGTTGAAATTATATTGACTGAAGCGTTGACTGTCACAGGATTATATGGTTTTGTCACAGGTTTTGCTCGGGTGTAATAGTGACAGGGAGGTTTGAAATTTGCAATCTGAGGACATTTTGGGGGTTAAAAATTTTGTGGTGATTTTTTTGTGGTGAAAGATTTTGGTGTGGACATTTTCAGGGTCGGCAACAAGTGTAGCATTTTTATGAAGAGACAAACAGGGACTTTTGGGTAAATGCGTTCTGGGCCGTTTGACCATTTTTGGGTCTGGTTTTAGCCTAAAAGTAGTGTTTTTGGGTCTAACAATTTGGCCTCATTCACACGCCCCCGTCACTGTTATAGCTGAAATATACCCTCCCCCCAATGAGGCGCATATGCCAATGAGGCATTATTGTAAACAATGATTCATCTGTTATTTGCCTATTTTCTATAGCAAGCACAGAAGGTGATTCTATCCCACAATGCCTCGACACCTTTGTTTTTTATCTACCTTTCCAAAATGTGCATAGTCCGCTGCAAGCTCCTCCGGAGTACGAGAAAAAATACGAAAGTATTAACGATACAAAAAGAAGGATTTATGCCGCCATGGTAGATATTGTGGATGAAGCAATTGGCAATGTTACCCAAGCTATGAAGCAGGCTGGGTAGGTAGTAGGACTCTCACTCAGGTCTCTTAGTCATACAGCGTGTCATCCGGATTATATTACATACAGAAGAACTGGTAACAAGGTTAAAATTGATAGTTTGTTTATCGTTTATCTCGCGATATAGTCACTAAAAATCCACATCTTCAGTGACTATATTGTGAGATAAACGATAAAAACTATCATTTAAAACCACGATGAATATGTTTCATAACAATGTTAAATTTTTTACAGTATGGAGGGCATAAGTTTGTTCCGTTTCAGTATTGTGTCTAGTCACACTATTTGCGCGCGCGGAAAACCCTCCCTTCCTCTCCTCTTTCTTGCGCATGCCACGCAGGCTATATTGTGTCAAGCACTCTTTGCATCTGTGGCCGGGGGGACTTCTGGCTGGTCGCCTTCAATGAGTAATTCTTAACTCATACAGAGTGTCAGCCTTTACGGATTAAAGCACAGAAACACTGGAAACAAGATTTGAAGCAGCAGAGAAGTAACAAGTTTGTTCTGTTTCCCTACTCCATATCATGCGATATTTCTGTCTGTGGCCGAGAATAACTGGTCGCTTACCAAAGTATATACAATTATCATTCACGTAACTCTTTTCTTTCATTTTGCTTTAGTCTATGGAACGACACCTTGTTGTTTGTTACTACTGATAATGGCGGTACTCCTTCTGTCGCTGGGTACAACTGGTCTCTCCGTGGCAAAAAGGGCAGCCTCTGGGAGGGTGGGGTGAGGGGTGTGGGCTTTGTTGATGGAAAAATGCTGAAAAGGACTGGAGTCAAGTGTAAGGAGCTGTTTCATGTGACAGACTGGTACCCAACTCTCCTCCATCTAGCAGGTAAAATGAAGTTGCTTGTTTCTTTGTTTGGTAGTTGTATGTGCTTCAATTTTTTTAGTTTGTGTGTAAAATCCCACAGTGTGACCATTCAAATGAATGTCCATCGAGCATTTCTTTTCAGTGGCGCTGTTTATTTTTCTGTATTTTACAAAAACGAAATGTTTTTGCGAATGATTATTTAGGTACCTTAAGAAACTCTGGGAATATCAGTAAGCGTTACGGCCCATTGTTTACGAAAATTCAATTTATTCTGCATAATTTTAATGCCTCTAGCGAGAAGAATGCAATCCATATCTGCTGCCGGGAACTGTAGGTTTTCAATTGAACTGACAAAGAAACGATACTTTTGTGTTCTTTTGTATATTTAAGGTATAGAAGAGAGTTCTACGAATTCTACTCATCCGTCATTGGACGGTTTCAACATATGGCAGAGTATATCTGAAGGTGCCCCATCACCCAGAAAAGGAATTCTACACAACCTAAATGTTAGAAATAAACGTAAGTCCGTGAAGGCAGCAATTCGTGTTGGCGATATGAAGCTGTTAATAAACGTACCCAATCATGGCTGGTACATGCCACCAGATCTAGAGTCCTCCAATGGGATTAGAGATGGAAAAAGGTAATTGTTCACTTTTTACACCTCCACTTTGCTATATTAAAATATTTCGAAAATAGCTAACCCTAATAGATAGCCTGTGGTGTGCTCTACAATATAAGGCAACGTCGTCCAAATTTATCGGAAAAAGAGGCAATTGCAAACAGTTTTTGCTAAAGTTGTAAAATATGATACAGTTAAACATTTTGCTGCTTTTGGTAGGGTTTCAGTATATGTTCTTTTTTCACCGAAAAAAAAAGCAATTACATTTTCATATGAAAGGTGCAACAATATTTAACAAGGCGAAAATCAACTCGTAAATGGCCTACTAGAGGGTGGGTCCGATGATTATGATTACCCTGCGATTTACGGATGTCACGCTTTATAACCCGATGAATGTCACTAAATGAATGATATGCCAATATGCGAAAGACGGTCATGAATAATCATGTGGTGAACTATTTACATTTAAAAGTGTGTTTATTTGTATTTTATTCATCATTATTTATCTCTCGATTGTTAGAAATCTGGTGGAAAAGTAGAAGTTGCCCTGTACAACATTACCGCTGACCCGAATGAGAGCGTAGACCTTAGTAAGGATCTCCCGGATGTGGTGTCGAAGTTACGCGCCAGAATACGCCATTACAAGAAAGGTGTGGTTCCTCCCGGAAATAAACCTGCTGATCCGGAGGCAACGAAATTAGCCCGTAAAAATGGCTACTGGGGACCATGGATAAGTTTACTTGAACGTCTAAGTACTGGAGTTTGAAATACCGTTTAGCTGACAAGTTTAATAGTAAAAAACATAATGTAAACTAAAAGATGTAAAAGAAACATGATTACCAAGGTGTCGGATGGGCAAGACTGCGATTTTTTGTTCTTTTGCCTTTCCTCGTTGGGACAAAAAATATAATAAAAAAATACATGTTAGATGAAAACATTAAATAGGAAAGCCGCCAAAAAATCATTAAAATGTAAGTCTTTCTAATAAATCAGGAACTTTCTTAACGTTTTTTCATGAAGTTATCAAATTTCTGAAGTACAAAGCTAAGGGGACACGTTAATCTGTGGGAAACGTAATTTCACAGTGGCTTAATTATCTGAAACATCGATGAAACAGGGAAATAAAAGGGTTGGGTGCATGTTGAACGCGTGATAAATTATAGAAAAATACATGAGTTATGTATAAAAATGTATTTCAAAAGTCAATATTGTTGATGATGATTCTAATCTTTACTCAGTGTTCATTTCTTTCACATCTTCCACATTTGAGGGCATGAAGGAGGACAAAGTGCCCGCGCTAACTTTCAACATTAATAGCTTGCTTCCTTTATATGTATTCAAACGCAAATATGCATTTAAACGCAATCAAACTTTGTGAATTTTCCTAAAATTTATCTGGCAACAATTTGACATGACATTTTATTGATCACGTGACTTGATGTTTCCATAGCAACAAGATTTTGACAGCCACGTTTTTTGCAATTTGCATATTTTTACCTTTGAATGAAGAAAAACAATGTTTATTGGTGTAACTTTCACATTTGTACGTCATTTAAGGTGGTTCGATACAGTTTTCTGGAGACCATACTAACATTTTTCAATCGGCTTTTAAGCGGTCTCCAAGTCAGATCAACGTGAAATTTTCGCCACTAACTGGTTTTGAATTGAAGTTATATATTTTCTGGTAAAATCGATATTACCATGACAACGATAAACAAGAAACTTAGAAATCAATAAAAGTGAAATTTAGCGCGTTTAAGATTTCGCATTGAAAATCCCACATAGGCATCTTAAAATATGGTATATGGCATATATATTTTGCAAGAATAAAAATATTCTGTATGTTTGAATTAAAATAAATCTCAATAATGTGCAATTTTTGGGTAATTTTCGATTTTAATAGCTTTTGCAAAAGTCTGAGAAACGGCTCGATGGATTTTTTTTAAAACATTCACTGTGCATGCTTACCAATGTGCAAAATATTATCTGAAAGTTTCATTGGCATTGATTCACTGGAACGCCTTTAAATTTGAAGATGAAGACGACGTACGAACCGGCCGAAAAAATGGCGTTATAAATTTACTTTTTTAAGTTATGCTTAATAATGATTTCAAATCAATGCGCACTGCATTCCTCCGTGATTTACACTTTCGTTGTGATCTGCTTTGCATCTATTATTATCGATATTCGAGCATGATTGTACCTTATTACTCTCCTTGCTACTTTCCAGATTCCCTTAAGTCTCTTTTTATGTTTTTTTTTTGAGCAATAAATGCCCTTTTGCGTTTTGAAAACGTTTTTACAGCAGGCGTTTTGAACGCAAAAGAAAACAGATGCAAAGAAATTTGCATCAACGAGCGTACATTGCAATGTTTCAATCACGGAAGAATGTAGTGCGCATTGATTTGAAATCATTACTGAGAATAACTTAAAAAGGTAAATTTGTAACGCCATTTTTTTCGGCCGGTTCGTACGTCGTCTTCATCTTTAAATTTAAAGGCGTTCCAGTGAATCAATGCCAATGAAACTTTCAGATAATATTTTGCATATCGGTAAGCATGCACAGTGAATGTTTTAAAAAAATCCATCGAGCCGTTTCTCAGATTTTTGCAAAAGCCATTAAAATCGAAAATTACCCAAAAATTGCACATGATGCGATGTTAGGAAAAAAGGTAGTTCTCAAGATCGCAAAAGAGAAAGTAAACAAAACTTTCAAGGTTTACAAACATAACATCATACCATATTTTAAGATGCCTATGTGGGATTTTCAATACGAAATCTTAAACGCGCTAAATTTCACTTTTACTGATTTCTAAGTTTCTTGTTTATCGTTGTCATGGTAATATCAATTTTACTAGAAAATATATCTTGCCAAACTTCAATTCAAAACTAGTTAGTGGTGAAAATTTCACGTTGATCTGACTTGGAGAAGACCGCTTAAAAGCCGATTGAAAAATGTTACCCTAACGTTTATTTATTGGTTTTGATTAATTTTGAGTCAATTTGGATGGTTTTTAAGAGGTTTTTAAAAATTTCAGAAATCCAAGATGGCGGATCCAAGATGCCGGCCGTATCACTAATTACCTAATAAGTAATTACTAATTAGTTTTAATTAGCATTTTGACTGCGGCGGTAATATTGTAATAATAGTTTTAACTAGTATTTAATCAGTGGTTTTATGTGATGTATTGTTATATTAGTGTTGTTTAATTGTTAGGTTTTAATTAGTTATCAGGTGGAATACCTGTAAACTAGCTTTTAAGCTAAGAGTATATCCACATTAAATAAAGTAGGTATGTATGTATGTATGTATGTATGTATGTAACTACGTCATATGACGCCATCGTTCCATTGTGCGGAAGGAGACAGTTTTGGACGTACTATGTACCCTCTTGGTTTCATCGTCATGGCCTAATATTCTTGAAGTTACGAGGTGGGGAGGGGACAATGTGACCCCTCCCCACTCAGGCTCAGGAACTCAAAAAAAAGCCCAGGCAAAATAGGATTAATAAGCATTAATATTTTGTACATCACTATCAATGATATGCATCAACGATTACAAATAGTTATTACTCGTGGCGAAGCACACGAGTTGTAAATCCGGCTTTTTTTTATTTAAGTCTATATCGACGACTATATGGCTTTAGGCCATGAAATCTCTTCGTGTGTTGACTCGAGAAGCAAGATAAAGAACTACTGCGTACAATTGCAGACTTTCAAGACAATTCAAGGCGTTCATGGATGGATAGGACCGTTTGATATTGTGTTCGCCGCTTATTCCTGTGGGATTTTTGCTCTAGCAAATTCTGTGTTTTATATATTAAACTTGCTATTTGCTTAGCGATCGAGCTCCGGGTCGAGCTTAAGTGTCAGCTACTGAATCTAGTGAATGCAGTGTAGTCTCAATACTTTTAAACCCGTCTATACGTGAAAGCATGATGAACGGGTTATCGGCAAGGGTGTTTAATAAAATTCACTCTCTCACTCATTCACTCGCTCACTCGCACACTCGCTCCTTCCATCAGCTGTAAACTTAGTGAGCAAATGCTTTGTTACGAACACGTTTCGTAACAGGAATTCAACGTGAATCCAACGATAACAATAATTAATTTGATGTAAACGAATATAGACAACAATAAGCTTACAGATGTTTCGCATTTGGAGTATTTTGCCTTCACTACACAACCGAACACACTCAAACGTTGAGGCATGGGCGCGTTGGTCAGCCAGGCCCACGATACATTTTATTATTGACAAAGGACTATCGTATTACAATATTACTATAATATACTATACTATAATATTACAATAACTCTAGGTTGGCCGGCCAGGCCCACGATACATTTTGTTATTGACGAAGAACTATAATATAACGATGACTCTAACCGCACCAGAGCCGGACACGTAAACCCCAAAAAACCAACTGTTGGAAAAAATAGGGACCGTGTACCCCCGACCTATGCAGTGGTGCTACCTTTGGGGTTTTAAGGTGTTTTTAACTAAGAAACAAACGACTAAAATGCGGCTAAAACTGCCGATAACAAATCTTAAGGTATTACAATAAACAACTAAGACGAAAGTTAACTTGTTTGAACAGTACTAGAGGCGGCGAGGCTGACCGTAGAATGACACAAATCTATCAACGAACACTTTTCAAACTCACGAACCGTGAGCCCCTGCGCACTACACTAGAACCCAGTTCTCTGCTCCGTGTCGGCAAAATATTAATTTATGTTAATACCGATTATCACAAATTACATATTTTGCCTTCACTACACAACCGAACACACTCAAACGTTGAGGCATGGGCGCGTTGGTCAGCCAGGCCCATAGTAGACAGCAAAAGAACGGGCTAGAGCTCAGAGCGACAAGGACTTGAAGACTTCAAGTCTGCTTGGTAGTGAATCCTTAACATAAATGTTTTAGCTGCTCGCCTCGACCAGCTAACCTGCTAACTGCGGGCAGTGGATATTCTCAGCTATCCGGGCCTTCTGCGTTTAAGTTATGAACAAAGCTAAACTGGACATCCCTGCTACGAATAAGACATAACTCAGAGCTTCTAAGGAAACCTGAAAAAGTGAGAATAAACATAACTAGACTTTTTAATTGCAGAAGATTGTCCCAATCAGTTTTCTTTCAGCAAGTTGCTTGAGACGAGTAACTTCGAGGGGCTCGTTCCTCCTGGTGGTAGGTTGGCTGGCAAGGCGAAGAGCGCCTTCTTTTGCAGCAATGACAGTCGGGTGTACTGAAGGGGAATCAACTCTGGCCAGCTAATGCGCCCACTTAAAAGCGTATAGTAGAAAGCACAATTGATGCAGACACTGACTTTGTGGACTCGAGCAGATGTTGCAGATGCAGGGCACGATCCAAAGGTCTGACCGGAAAATCAGGAATACGCAACACGTCTTTAGCAAAGTCTCGCCATCTATTAACGGTAGTTTTGCGATGACCCAGTGGTTTTGGAAGCAAGCACGGTGAATTTCAGATTCTGTTTTAGCTGGATAACTTGGTACGTTGTCCGGGCTTCCTGCAGACCAAAATGCGGACGAGGAGATATCTAAGAACATTATGAAACACATATAATGTAAGAGACGAACTCATAAAGAAAAATGTACGGACGAACGGGAAATAAAAAAAAAATGAATTTAAATTGCGCTCGCAACCCTGCTGTCAAAAACAGAAAACTATCCTAACTGATTCGACAAGCATAATACCAAACTTAAACCCCGTTTAGCTCCTCTTAGAAAATAGGGATGATCCCCTATAGGGCATATCATCATGCCCCTCTTGGACGTAACATTGAGCCTGTCTAAGCCACTCTCGGGCATAACATTGAGCCCCTCTTGGGCGTAACATTAAAACCCATCTAGGGCGTAACATTGAACCCCTCTTGGGCATAACATTGAAAACCATTTAGGGCATTTCATAACGCTGAGCCCATCTAGGGCATTCGGTAAGCCCCTCCAGGGCATAACGCTGAGCCCATCTTGGGCATTCGGTAAACCCCTCCAGGGTATAACGCTGAGCCCATCTAGGGCATTCGGTAAGCCCCTCCAGGGCATAACGCTGAGCCCATCTTGGGCATTCGGTAAACCCCTCCAGGGCATAACGCTAAGCCCATCTAGGGCATTCATTAAGCCCATCTAAGGCATAACACCTCTAACAGGCAATTCAATCTAGGAAAAAAAAATACCCTAGAAACTCGACTCTGGTTGAAATACGTTCAGTAGGAAATCTCAGCAAAATAGTCATATCTCTGTGCATTCACTTGGGACACGAAAGCTCTCACTAGATAACTCGTAGCCCGACCTAGGAGCGATACTAAAGTCAATACGAATTGCTAATGAAGGGACCGTCACGGGATTACAACCGAAAATAGAGTTTCTGGCTTGACATCTATAAGTAAATTAGGCAAATTAAATTAGATAGAATGCCCCAATCATGAATAAAGGTGCTCCAGTGGAAAACCATCTAAACGCAGAATGGGCCAGAAATGGGCAGACTTCCAAAATGGTACACTGAGAGCTCCCTTAGCACTGCAAGATCTCGTATGGCTGAAGACTATGCACGTTAAGTAAACCCGAGGACGCAGCCGGCTGTCGTGATGGGACCAATTTTGGGCAAAGGCGTATGCACCGCTGGAACCGGGTTGGTAGAATCTGGAATTGAAAACATTTAACGTTAGCGTTGAATGAACATGCGAACCTATCACAGGTATGAGGACCCGCTAAACCGTCGAGAGCATAGAAAACCGTGCCATCAATGGTGTAATCGACATAATCAATGAACTTGAATATAACACCTGCAATAGTATTTAGATCCCTTAATAGTATCCACTGCATGTCGATGTCAACGTCGTTGAACAGACAGCTCTGAAAGATGCCTACTGCAGGCTGTTGTAAAGCCGGACCTTTAGATTATCAGTAGACCAGGTAACTGGCTTACTGGCCTCCTAGAAAGCTTTCAATGACAGGAAAAACGGCAAGCAACTCTCTGAACGTGGAACCTTGCGCTTTCTCGAAATTGGAACGGGTATTGATGAAAAATTTTGCCGTCGAAACTATAAAACTTCCACAAGATGAGGCCACTGCATCGGAATATATCACTCATAAGAGGACTTATGACGGGCTGGCCAAATAGGTATGCCGTTAAGGCTCGCTACGTTGGTTTTCCCGAAGATCAATTCAGCATTCAGCATTCTCGGGAGGAAAGTGATGTCGACGCAGTGTTGATCATAGCAAATAGATTTCTAGTCATAAGCTGGGAGACGTTGCCCACGCAGTAACCGAGTGAAATAATTTTCCCCGCTAACCCTCGCAATCCTACGAACTGGGACGCGAAAAGAAGCGACCAATATGGAACACATCTATCTGTCTGTCTATATGTAGCGTAAATTTCCGACATGGCCGTACGTGTTGATGACAGTTCCGAGCCGAGAAATTACCTGAGTTGGGCCCCAAGACATTTGGCTTCATTAGGAAGAAAACCAGAGATAAGCAAATCGGCATGAACCTGAAGGCTCGCAATCTTTGCGTTGTTGTAACCGACAGCAGCGACGAGACCGTCGTCTAAGAAGGCAACAATTTACCCGGCTTCAGATCTCCATTTCTCAATTAACGGCTTAAACAATTCCGTAAACAGGTAAGGCGCTAAACTAAAACCGAAAGGTAAAACTGAAAACTTATAAAATATCTAGCGTGACCGGCGGAAAATGTCCAAGAAAAAGAAAGAAACTTTCGATGAACGAAGATCTTCAACATGATGATGACCACAAGATCAAAAGAGAACGTATAGTCTCCCGGATTCTAAATCTCTTAGGCAACAGTCAAGTCTTCGCATCTAAAATTTTCTCTTGTCGTGACGCACATCTAAAATAAAACGCGTTAAACAGATTTTTGCGTTAACACAAGCAAAGAGTCCATAGTGAAAGGTGGCTCGTAAACTTCAGTAATACAATGTGGACTAATGAGCTCGTTTATGACATTCTCAATGGAACTAGAATCCTTCAAAGCTAACGCGTTATTACTGGCCGTAAAAGACGTGGGAATTTTGAGCAACGGCAATTTGCATACAAATGGAATAACATCGATAATAAACTTCGGCGTGTTAATGCTCTTCCAGAACTCAATTACTCAATATAATCTCCCTCAGACCGATACGAATTCCTGGTCAGATTTAAAATCGCATTGTACTTCGGGGTCCAAAAAAACAAAATATAGAGATGATGGGCAAGAGTCCTTCTGATAGTAATCTTCGTCCAGCTCCATGTCTGAACAGCGTCAGAGGTTTTCCGCACGCAAAGCAAACACCAGTAGCAGATCTTTGCACTAAATGTTGTTGATTAAGGCGAGAGAAGAAATTAGATGATTGTTGTCTTGCGATCTGTGGAGATTTAGCCTGAATGGACGTCGGCAAGGTTTTCGTTGGTGGGAAGAACGCGCGGGTGAAACGCTTACGGCTCTGTAAAATTTTCTTTTCGTCTTCTTCGTCGTCGGCCAAATCATGATGTTTGTATTCATTGACAGTTTTCCAACCAAACGGTGACTTATCTGCAAGCAGGATGAATTTTTCACGCTCTTGCACGAGAGCCAAACCTTTGTCTAAGGCATCCTTTAATTTCTGCATATCTTTGCGTTCCAGAGCGGCCTTTGCGTCCTTCATGGTTTCTTTAATCGCTTTATTGACGTTGTACTGGTCCTCGCTGCTCTTCTTGTTGAATTGGGGAGTGAAACCGCGCTTGATTCTTTTGATTTCTGTCATCTGCTGGGCAGCCATATCCTCATTTGAACGCTTGAGAGCTAAACTGGAATCTTAAACCAGAGTCTTAAACTGACCAAGAGGGTCCTGGTTGTTCTGTGTTATTAGTCGAACCGCTGTAGCCTCATTCATATTGCCAGGGAGGAAAGCAAAAAATTGGGGTAACATTGAACTTGTTTGAACAGTACTAGAGGCGGCGAGGCTGACCGTAGAATGACACAAATCTATCAACGAACACTTTTCAAACTCACGAACCGTGAGCCCCTGCGCACTACACTAGAACCCAGTTCTCTGCTCCGTGTCGGCAAAATATTAATTTATGTTAATACCGATTATCACAAATTACATTTTTAGTGCAACATTAAAATCGATCTAAAAGGATTTTGCAACCTTAACACGCGTTCGTTCTATCTAGCTTAAAATAATAAAATTTAGTTTGTAGGTAGTATGTGCTCTTGGACAGTGCAATGATTGAGTTTGTGACTTAGTCCCGGACGGCCCGAGTTCGAATCTCCATAAAGTCCTTTTTTTTTTCCTTTTTTTTCCTTTTTCGAACTGGACATTATGAAAGTGATGTACTTTTTTTTCTCGTTCGTCAAAAATCCTTACGTTTAATGTAAAAAGTATATATATATATCGAACCGTATCAGTGTGAAAACGTAAGCTTACGGCAATATTGCGTTACGCGTTAGCATTTCGTCTTCTCGGGTTGGCTCGCCACGAGTTTAAGCTGTGTACAGCTTCTTGTTAATTATGAATATCACCATCCTTTTATTCCTATTCTCGTCGAACTTTCAAAAACGCATGTTCCCGCATAATCATCTTTGCAGAAGATCGGACTTTTTTTTTTTAATCCACACAAGCCTCATCTGTAAAGTAAAGCAACTACATAATGAAAGATGGTCGGAAAACCTACACAAAAAGGAAAGCCAAGAACGGAATGCTGGTTTGCACAGCGTACATGTTGGCAGATACCACGCAGCTCTTAACAAACTCTTTTTTCATTGGACCTGGGTATCACGCAGCTCTATTGTTTTCAGGGCTAGAGTCCATTGTTGTTGTGTTTGTTCTATTGTTTTCTCAGCAAATCAGAGAAGACCTTGTAAGAGCTGCGTACTGCCCCCAGTGGGGTTCTGAAACAACAGAAACGGTTTGTATAGAAATAGTTTTATTCCCAAAAGATGGAAATTTTATTGTTATAAATGATCATGACTTCCTCCTAGACGTCTCCTAAACGAAAAAAAATGTGGAAAGCATATGGTTGTATTTTGAAATAATCACAGAAAACGGCTGCAGACAAGCGCTTACCTTGCAGAATATCTAATAAAAATTTGTCAAGGTGAAGCGATCGATGAATATCACAGCAGCTGGATCAAACTGACCATCGATGTCTCACAAATCCAACAGCCGAGCCCAGTATCGTTTTGTTTTACAACAGCAAACGAACGATATCGCTTGCTTTTATAACGATCGACGAAAGTATAAAGCACCATCAATCGAGCAGAGGAAGATATGGAACGAGTCACGCACCCCTCCCCCCAACGAAATAACTAATGTTCCTTTAGTGTAATAAGCATGCGCATGCCTAAGAAACATTTGTCATATATTTTAATATACCATAACAAAAACAGCAATTTTTCTAAAGTAACAAGACGATGAGAGCCCGCATGTTTCCAAGAATTATCTCTTGCACGTAATAGCGGAGCCCGCGGGCCGAGGGCCCGGCGGATCACCATACTCATAGAACCTATCCCCGTCATTTTTAATGGTCATGGCTAGCGAAATGTTTGCGGGCGCATGTGCCCGCGGCCGTGTTGGAACAACATCTGGGATCTTGAAAGCAAGGCTTTGTTTTTCGCGCGGCCACACAGCCGTGAGCTCGGTAAACACGTTAGTTGTATTGTTGTGTTTAGCGGAGAATTAAATACGTTATTTCCCTGCAGTTTTTCGCGGTTTGCTTCTCAAGACAGGGATACTAATTAAGGGATACTCAGAAGCCGCTTTAGTGGAAAAAGAAGAGTTTTCAGGGATAAAATCTTGCTTCGAGGAACTATATACGTTTTTAGCAATGCGAAGAGATGGGTTCGTTTTACGGATTTCAGCACCAAAGCGGAGGGTTAAAGAATTTCGGGTCTTTCTGCATGTACCGGTACCCATGAACCACTCATTGTCTTCTATTGTTTGTGAGGTATTGTATTTTTGGTCTTGTTTTGCATTTGTATTATTGTCGTTCTTTGTTCCTTTTTTTTTACGTAATTTGTGACCGGTACATGCAGAATCTACCAGAATTTCCAAGTACAGTAGTCGCCGGAGGGACTTAAAGGTAAAACAAATTACATTTTTCTATGGGAATTTATCTTGATATCAATATGTGATTGACTTTTTGTTTGTGTTCTCGTTAGTTTTGGAGAATTGTTTATAAACGTGTAGCTTAAATTCAGTCGTATTAATTTCTTGAATTTCATCGAAGACACGGTTCGGCCTCGATGCGCTATACATTTGTAAATGGTACGCGTTTTGCTTTTAAACATAAACTAATGAAGATTTCAATAAAATGTTTTGAAAGAAGATTGCTTTGTCCATTTTTGCGTGATTGTTCATTCATTACATAGATTGAAAAGCGATTTTATGTAAACAAAACAAGACTTACATTTTATACTCGCGTTGCCTTATGCAAATATGTTTGTGTATTTTGGCAAATCAGTTTCTAGGGCATTCTTTGACAAGCAACAACTGTATTTTATTCGCAAAATAGTCCTAATAGTTATTCTAGACGGAGAAAAAGTTGTTTTGTGAACTTTTGTACTGTACTGTGCAGACGGTCGGGTAATACTGCTTTTGAGAATTGCTAAAATTGAAAAATAGCCCGGTCGTCAATCTTAATTCTTGCGCTTCCGACCTTTCACCTAAGTTAAGTTTCATCTTAGTTAAGCTTGTTCAGAGGGTCTTCAGAGGGTCTTCAGGGGGCGCCGCTGTTAGGCTAAGGCTAACTATATATATTACGCATCTGTGTATACAGCACGTTTCTATTTTAAATTGCTTTTTATAGAGAACGCTACCACAAGGAAGTCACCGATTCGTCTTTGCCTTTAATATAGGTGACTTGAAGGTAGGTTAGTGTAGTATGGGTTGAGGTTGGCGGCTTTACGGCGTGACCGCGTGACGCTGCCGTGACGTCGTTTTGCTGACATTACTGATTACGTCATTTCTGAAAACCGGAAGTACACTAGGTACGATGCTGGCCGCAGCAAAAGCGATTCCCGGGGCAGGTGACACGATAGAAAAAAAGGGTATTTTAAGAACTGACTGGTCGTTAAGGAACGAGCCAGTTAAAAATAGTTTTCTTCGCGGGAAGTCTAAGATCAAAGGACAGCCCATGCCTAGCCTTAACATTTTTTAGTTTTTCTCACACGGTATTTTTATAAAAAAGTTCACAATGAACCGATTTTGAATCAATGACTAAAAACATGTCATAGCGTGACAGAATACGCGTTATTTTCAATAAGAGTGATCAGTGGATGACGTAATGTGCGGAGATTCTATACTTAGCAATTGTTTGCTTTGTGACAGCTTTTGCGTGACATGTATCAGAAAACTTCTCATGGAAACAACAAATGGCTTGACCATCTACATGCAGCGCAGGACAGCTAACGGCACAGATAACAAAGCTGCGACAGAAGTCAAATATACCAAAACATGATTTGAGTGAGGGGAAAGTTACGTACGTTTATTACGTTCTAATTCGCTGCGCTCAAACGAACGTAAATCATTTTACCCTTCAATTCCCGTAATACCAATCACCAGACACAAAGTATGGTAGGATACGCAAGCGAATCCAGCACAGTTTTATTACATCATACATGAAGTTACAGAAGGGAATGCATCTAAATAGGCTAATTACTATATCTTACAATTCTTCGTATACCTTAACTAATCTAACGGAAAAAGTAAATATATGTGTCCCGCAATATTACAATCCCGAATACTTAGTTACTTGTAACCTTCTCTTAAGGCTTCTTTCAACATCCATGTCCCTAGCGGAATCGGACTTCCATCTCGGCCATGTATTATGATGAGTAGCCTTTCTGGGATCGAATTGCTACATTTCAACTCCACACATCATACGCTCCAATAGATTGATTTTGCTGCATTTCTACCCGACACCATCGGCATTTACGAACATATTTACAATAATGTGAGTACAACAATACAATTTAACGGTACGTGTAGTCAAAATCCATAAAATGAAAATAATACAATGCTAATGACGAACCAGAGCTGAGCAACCACTCACATACAAAGAAACTGCGGTTAAACGGAGGCCAGAAAAAACCTGTCACCCAAAAAAACCCTTTTGGGGAAAAATATGCGGCAGGAAATCTGGGTAGGATCCATGGCTCAAACTCTGTAGCCCATCCTACGAGGCCCTATATAAGTATTACACAATAAGTACAAAATGCGCCGAAGTTTTTGCATAGTAAGAAAAATAAATAAATAAATACTGAAGCTGAATGTTGCAGGCCTAGAATGACTAACCACGTACGATACTTCGCTTATAACGAAGTTATGCTACCCACAATGCACTACAACAATAATGCCCGGCCCCTGCTGTTCCCGTGCCGTAGAAATATCAAATTCTGTCTAACTCTTTGACTACGTTGCTCAAATGCCAGAAATTACATTATACACACCGCGGATGTAACACCGCCAGATCCTTGGCTACGAAGGCCATAATCGTTGCGGGTTATAACCTACTTGTAGCTGACTTAAGGCATCTCTGCGAACTTCCCTGCATCGAGTGTAAGGGAACTTACCACTTCTAGGGTATAACTAGAGTTACTACGTTGAAACACGAGAGGTCTAAATAACGGGAGAGTACTACTATCGCCAATACCAGCTACATTCAAATACCTTCTTAAACACTCACAAGGCAGCATTTAGAACCAGATGCACTAACAAAGACGTAGTTTCCTTTCCCTATATATATATCCGTCTTATTTTACACCAGCTCATAAATGTTTTAATAACACGCATGTATGATGTGGCTGTACTATCTGCTCTGGACTTCAACATCGCCTCCAACACCTGATAAACACTCAGTGAAGCAAAATTGCGAAAACACTTCCATCCTTTGCTTGAAGAAAACGTCTGAAAAAGCAAAAGCATAACATACGAACGAAAACGAACAAAGGAACTAGAAACAACACCCGAACACCCCGCCCCGTAATCATGAGCGCACAAAACTGCCAATAAGTTAAGTGCCGCCTCTCCGAAAAGGTCACTGCTACATAAATCGATAAGGCATTGTTTCAGGCCAGTGCCACATAAAGCAATGAATCCCTATTCGGCCAGTGCCACACAAATCAATGGATCATAGTCTAGGCTCCTGCCGCATATATTGAGAAATCATTACCTTGGCCCGTGCCCGTGCAATATATAAATTTCTCTAATAAATTACGCTGTAAACTCCAATCCATATTCGGCCAGTGTCACACAAATCAATATATCTTAGTCTGGGCCCCTGCCGCATATATTGAGAAATCATTATCTAGGCCCGTGCCCCGTGCCATATATAAATTTCGCTCATAATAAATTACGCAGTAAACTCCAATCCATATTCGGCCAGTGCCGCACAAATCAATACATCGTAGTCTGCGCCCGTGCCGCATATATTGAGCAATCATTATCTAGGCCCGTGCCCGTACAACATATAAATTCTACTAATAAATTACGCAGTAAATCCCATTCTTAGGGCGACAATATCTCCTGTGAATTGATCTGGCCCTAAAAGCGAATAAGAGTTTCTCCCGCGCGTTAAAACCTCCTTCCCGATATGAATACCGTGGGCCACGAGATAACTATTATATTTATATGCATAATTAATGGGAAGTAATGAGCCGAAGACCAACGAGTACAACAAGTGTACCAACAGCATACTGACATTCCATATAATAATGTAATACCCGAGGAATAATACCAACAGGGGGAAACACCCGACAATTCTCACCGCGCAGATGCTGAGCGAAAAGACCGACATCCGCAGTGTATGGGTTTCATCACCGTGAAAAGAACTTAGGGAGTTTGTGATTGTAATAATTGGTAAGACAATTGACACTATAGGGCCCCACCGATGCTCAAGAGGTAGAAAAAAACTCATGTAATTTGCCAATCATCAATATCAATTAGCCGACTAATATAACCCAACTTGCTGATTAACAGTAGGAGGGAACCATAGGACCTCCAAATAGACACTGGAAAATTTGGACCATTTACAGACTTGATAAAATGTCTATAAATCTTGAATTTACAGACTTGGTACTTTCACCCGTTAAAAACAAAATCTCTGTAAATTATTTTGACAGACATTTTATATAGTTTTGTTGTCTTGTTCTTAATAAAATGTTTGTAAAATGTTTATAAATTCTAGGAGCTGTATTGAGAGGAAAGACTGACAATTTACAGACTTTATAAAATCTGTCAACAATGTTTGTAAACCTACTATTTACAAAGATTTTATAATACCTGGCTTCTGATATAAAATCTCTGTAAATGGCACTGCGTAATTTTAATTTTAATTCAGTTACCAAATCTCTGTAAATTTATGTGGTCCCCAAGCGCAACATCTAATGACAAACAGAGAATTATAAAATATCTTTAATTTGACACAATCAAAAATAATCTACATCCAGTGTTCACTCACATAATCTAAGAAATTCAAAATACAACCTTTTGGTTCCTAGACCGAGTACTGAAGCAGGCAAACGACGTTTTCAATATCGCGGTTCTGTTCTCTGAAACAAATTGCCTTTGAGTGCTAAGATGTAGCCCACTATTAGCTCTTTTAAATCATGCATTTACTTTCTATCTGATTTAATGACAGATAAAGGATATTTTTGTAGTTTTTAGTATAATCTCGTATAGATCATAAATTTAGTTAGATAATTCAATATAGTTAAGTAATTAATCTATTGTTGTTTAAGGCTCGACAGAAGAGCATGTATTATGAATTGACACCGCGTACGATAAATAAAGTTTACCTACCTAACGGAGCATTATAAAATATCTGTAAATTGACGCAACCGGGGATAATAAAATCTCTGTAAATTGACACAAACGGGGCATTATAAAATCTCTGTAAATTGACACAAACGGGGCATTACGAAATCTCTGTAAATTGACGCAAACGGGGCATTATAAAATCTCTGTAAATTGACACAAACGGGGCATTATAAAATCTCTGTAAATTGACGCAAACGGGGCATTATAAAATCTCTGTAAATGGACACAAACGGGGCATTATAAAATCTCTGTAAATTGACGCAAACGGGGCATTATAAAATCTCTGTAAATGGACACAAACGGGGCATTATAAAATCTCTGTAAATTGACACAAACGGGGCATTATAAAATCTCTGTAAATTGACACAAACGGGGCATAATAAAATCTCTGTAAATTGACGCAAACGGGGCACTATAAAATCTCCGTAAATTGACGCAAACGCGGCGTTATAAAATTTCTGTCATTTCACGCAAACTATTTTTTTAGTGAAGAAGGCATTTTACTCGATATTTTGAGTGAGTTTACTTAAAATTTGACTTAAATATTTAATCCAACACAGTGAGTTGAAACAACACCTTATTTTTGCTCTTATTTTTGAGAAAATCAAGTGGAAGTCACTTTTACTCAAACATACGATTAAATACTTACTCACCGCAAGAAGTAATTGTTTCTCACTCAAATTCAGACATGAGTTAATTCTTAAAGTGAGTTGAAACAACTCTTTCTTTTGAGTGAACTTAGTGTAACAGTCCGACATCTACTCAAATGTGAGCAAAAGCACACTCATAAGAGATTGCCGCTTCGCACCGGCGAGAGCGGGGAAAACAAACGTATCATTGAAAGAAAAAAGCTATATTTTAAAATACAAGACACAGTTTAGAACAACGGCGGTATTACCGTTGTATAGGATATATGTCTCATGTACCATTTGGATCACAAATCTTTAGTTCACATGTCAATGAAAAAAGTTAAAACCAGTGAGGAGCACTGTACAGCTGACACACTGAGCATTTTAATAGCGGAGCACTCGTCAGGCCGAAGGCCCGGCTGCGCAGCCCCATCATAGAAGCAGAGAACCAAAGAACCCATGCCCGTCATTTTTCATGGTCATGGCTAGCGGATTGTTTCGCGGGCGCGTTGTGTGCCCACCGTCGCGCAGGGCTAACTCGCGGGCGCGTATACCGCGTATATCATTCGGGATCTTTGCAATTTCACGTCACCTGGGAAAACACTGCTGTGCTTAGCGGAGAAAACCGTTTTAATGAAAGTCGTTATTCTCTTGCATTTTTTCGCGGTTTGCTACTCAAGACGGATACTAATTAAAGGATACTCAGAAGCCGCTATAGTGGAAATAGAAGAGCTTTCAGAGATAAAATCTTGCTTCGAGGATGGGAGCAATGCGGGAAGATGTTTGTCACTTCGGGTTTCAGAACTGAAGAAGCGGAGATTTAACAATTTCCAAGCAGTGGGGGGACTTCAAAGTAAAACAAAATACATTTTTCGATGAGAATTTATGTTGATATCAATCTGTGATTGACTTTTTCTTTGTGTTCTCGCTAGTTTTTGGGAATTGTTTATAACACGCGCTCAATAAATTCAGTTGTTTTGATTTCTTTCATCGGAGAAATCTCGGCTTCGATGAGCTCTTAATGGTTCACGTTTTGCTTTTAAGCATAAACTTTTCGAGATTTGTGTATTTTTTGCAATTTTGATTTCCAAATCAGTTACTCGGACAATTTTTTTATAAGTAGCAGGTGTATTTTATTTGGAAATTAGTCGTACTAGTTATTCTAAAGGGAGAAAAAGTTGTTTTTGTGAACTTTTGTACGGTCTAAATGTACTGTGCAAACGATCGCGTAAGTCTGTTTTTGAGAATTACTAAAATTAAAAGATAGTCCGGTCGTCAATTTTATTCTGTGCTTCCGACCTTTCACCTCATTTAAGGACATTCGCGCCAAATGTTTATGCGCATCCTTACTGCGCACGCAATTCATGTTGAAACGTCATGCACGAGCGTGCGCGCAAAGGAAGAAATCTATTCACATGAAGGGATGGCAGCCATTGCGTTAACTTTGCTTTGATTTAACTCGCTTGGATGGTCGGTGACCCCTATTTTTTTCTTCATATATCACTTTCTTTACCGATTATCTACAGTTTGTGAAAAAAGGAAAAAAATCTGTCTTGTAGAAGTGTGATTTTTTTTTCATTTTTTTTATCCACGCGACGTCGAATTGCACTCATATCTCAGTTATATGTTGTTTCCGAATGCCCTCTTTAAAGGGTTAACTCATTTAAAGGTTGAAAACAGTTCGAATTATTTACGAATCACGTCCACTTAGATAACATTTCAATATAACAGTTTCTCCCCAGCGATTCATCTTTGATATGGTTTAACTAAAAGCCATGGACACCATGTCATGTTACGAGGACTAACTTTTCAAAAACAAGGTATATTTCTACACACTATATCTCTTAAATCAATTCGGTGACCCCCAATTTTTTTTGCATTTCTGACATCAGTAACTCATTATCAAACCGTAGGATAAGTTTGAAAAAAATCTGTCTCGTAGAAGATTTTCGCGCGAACGTCCTTAAGTTTATCATCGGCTTTCTGTTCAAAGAGCGACGCTGTTAGGCTCAGGCTATCTATATATATTATTTTAGCCCCTTTATAGCCTTGCCTAAACAGCTCTTGAAAGAGGTGTTTTGAAGGTTACAGTGTACCTTCGGGGGCGTCTCCAGTATAACAGCTCTAGTGTCTTACGATTACACTTAACATACCTAAACCCAGATATCAAATTAAAGCTTATAGAGCTGGCTATCTAAATATAGAAATCATTTGGTAATAAAGTGAATTGTCGAATTTTTTACGACGTCTAAATTCGAACGTCCGAATCAGCTTTAAAACGCTATAACTCAAAGCGATTATTGTATTTTGCTAATTTGATTTGTTCTCGGATTTCCGGACACGAAGCGCTAAAAAAGTGTCGGCGATTTCCCATATTCAATTGTAGTGAAAAGTTACAGAATATTTTCGAAAAAGGGAGAAAAAAATTGGAATGATCGCACGGAAATGGCTCTTGACGAAAAAGTTTTCGGAATTAAGAAATTCGCCGACACGTTTTTGTTGATTATATGTTAGCCTACTTTCTGTCCAAATTTGACGAAAATCGAACAAATTTCCTTTGAGTTGTAGCTCTTTAAAGTGTCCCCAACAAGCGAAAAATTAACTTTGAGAAAACGGCGCTTAATAAAACATATCGCTTCATAAACAAACTCCGCCCACAAAAGTTATACTGTCATTTCTCCGTCAATTTTCACTATTTTTCGATAATTTTTTTTGAATGAAAGCTCATTCTGTAAACTTTATTTTGACGCCAAAAAAAAAAATCGATAAATTTTCGATCTGAAGGTACACTGTAACCTTAAAGCCTGGATTTTCCTGGAACTGAAATAGGAATGATTTCCGAAGAACGAGAGAATCAAAAGAAGTGCATCGAAAAAGCTGTAAGTGAGCTGAAAAAAAAAAACAATGGTAAATAAAATAACTGAAATAAATCAAAAGCAATCATCAAAGCAATTTTCCGCCAGGCCGTTCGGCCGAGAGGTCTTGGGTGCGAATCATGCGCAGGAGAGTCATTCCCGGCGGGCAGTTCGTGTTTTTGGCTCTTTTTATCTCGTTAATGCGCATGCGCATTAAGCGAGATTTCGGAATGAAGTACGAAAAAGGGACAAAAGCTGTTAACAAAATTTTGTGGACTTTTGCCCGGGGGGGTTTCTTCTTCCTTCTTTATAGAAGCTATGTTAGGGCATTGAGGATATGGTTGGTTAAACCGGTTAGGATTTCAAGAAGGGCGTCACATACTGCCACAAAAATTTTTGGGGAGCACCCCCGGACCTATTGTTAATTTCCCAAGGGTATTGGGATGTCAGAACTTGTCATGAACTTGTCATATCTCACATTACGTTACCGCAAAGGTATTAAGTCCTTCTTTAAGGCCCCGTCCACACGTATCCGGATATTTTTGAATCCGCAACTTTTTTGTTACGGATTAGAAAATATTCGCGTCCACACGTAGCGTATTCGAATCGTATTTGCCCGAATTCGCCGGATACGTGTGGACGGAAGGCTAATCCGCAACAAAAAAGTTGCGGATTCAAAAATATCCGGATACGTGTGGACGGGGCTTAAGTTTCGATATCTCACGTTACCTATCAGTTTCAATCATTTGTCGTAAAGCCATTGAAGCTGCTTTAGAAGGGATGCGTTTTCTTGGGAAACGCAGTTTGAGAATTTCACGGTGTATTTTTACGAATGGAGACGTTTTAAGAACGTTAAATGGGACAGGAAAGTTTGTGTTTTAATATGAGCGATATGGCAGAGCAAAATAGCATGAACTTTGCGTTTTTTGAGGAGCAATTGGGATGTCATGAACTTGTCATAATTATCTCACACTACGTCACCACAAAGATTTACAGTTCTTATTTAGTTTCGATATCTCGCGTTACCTACGGTATCTATAATCTTTCAAATTTCAAATCATTGCCATTAATAGATTTAGGTACATGGTAGAATGTATTGACGGTGATAAAAATTGCGCTTTGATTATGCAATAGTATGCAAAGGACCTCGTGATTTTGCAGACTTAGTCAAACTATTTCTTGTTTGCTGCAATTCTCTCTACAGTTCTATTCGTATACAAGTAAAATTTTGTTGTTGACAAAGCAAGCATTTTAACAACCATTTTATAAGCGATCTGAGTGTTTCAATTCAAGACAGACATTGGAACTTATTATTACGGACTTAATTGAGAAGATATTATTCGAGTGCCAATACGAAGAAAATATCAAGAAGTGGTTAGGATTTTATCGCATACCGCCACTAAAATTTTTGGGGAGTACTCCCGGACCTATGTTAATTTCCCTAGGGAATTGGCATTTCATAATGTTTTTTTAAGTTTTGATATATAGCGTTACATATCAATCTTTCAAATTTGTTTTTACGTGGATGTGTCCGAGACGGCATTGATCTTCAAAGGTTCAAGAAATTTGTGTTTTTCTTGTCAATCATATGTCGTAAAGCCATTAGTGCTCATTTAGAAGGGTAAAATAGGTGAAATGTTCTTGGGAAACGAAGTTTGACTGAAAATTTCAAATGGGACAGGAAAGTTTGTGTTTTAATATGAGCGATATGGCAGAGCAAAATAGCATGAACTTTGCGTTTTTTGAGGAGCAATTGGGATGTCATGAACTTGTCATAATTATCTCACGCTACGTCACCACAAAGGTATTACAGTTTTTATTTAGTTTTGATATCTCACGTTACCTACGGTATCAATAATCTTTCAAATTTCAAATCATTGCCATTAATAGATTTAGGTACATGGTAGAATGTATTGACGGTGATAAAAATTGCGCTTTGATTATGCAATAGTATGCAAGGGATCTCGTGATTTTGCTGAACAAACTAATTGTGCAAATGTAGAAGTTATTGTTTGCTGCAATTCTTTCTACAGTTCTATTCGTGTACAAGTAAAAGTTTGTTGTTCTGAATTGAATGACAAAGCAAGCATTTTAACAACCATTTTATAAGCGATTTCAGCGTTTCGATTCAAGACATACATTGGCATTATTACAGACTTAATTGAGAAGATATTAGGGCCATTTATACGGGAGCCAATAAGACGCGTCTTATCTAAGACGCGACTTAAATAAGATGCGAAGTGTACCATTTATACGTTAGCGTCCAACATAAGACACGAAGATCACGTATAAATGATTCGCGTCTTATTTTTGATACGGCGCACTTGTTGTTCACGTCTTATTGTTAATAAGACGCGAAAGCATTTATACGAGGAAGTTCACGTCTTATTTAAGACGTGGACAAAATAAGAATAGCTGAAAACCCTGTTCTAAGATAAGACGCGTCTTATTTAAGTCGCGTCTAAAATAAGACACGAATGCTTATTTTGTA
>JAJGOT010001113.1:0-71969 GCA_022457155.1 Cladopsammia gracilis | reverse complement strand
CTCCCTGGGCAAGACCCTCCTAAAAGACAGGGGGGTAGGGGTTTATGTGGGAATGCCACAGGCTACGGCTTACAAAAAAAAAGCACATTCCGACCTTGTCATTCAAACAGTGACTTATTTTTCTCCCAGAACGTGGAAAAAACTCAACAATAAACAGATGTCAGTTTAAATCTTACCATGGCCCGTAACTGATATTAGGCCTGTCCCGATTGTGCTCGTAAAATGCTGGAAAGTTGTTCCAAAAAGTTGCTCAAAAATTGCCAAAAATCCAAAAAGTTGCTAAAATTTCAAAAGTTGCTGCCTAAATTTCCTGATATTTTTATGTAAACGTTAATTAAAAGCTAATAATTGCTAACATCGGTCAAGAAAAATAGCTTGAAATTTAGCTATAAAGAGGATACTCTTAAGTCTAACGGAACAAAACACATGGTTCATTTGACGTCTTGCCCAACGAAACTAGCTCTACTGATTGCATTCTCAGAGTCTAAAACCATATGAGAAATCAAAAGTTAATACACAGAAACATAATTTTATAAACAGAAACTAAAAATCTCGAGACCACTCTTGACCGAGATCTTTGGGCGAAACTAAACTTTTCTCACATAAAAAGTATATTATTAGAAGACTTCAGATATTATTAGGAGATATTATTATTATTATTATTATTATTATTATTATTATTATTAAGAAGTATATTATTAAAATGCATCTTATTTTATTGAGATAGGTATTTCCTTGCAGCCCGAAACGAGAACGTTTGGTCTGAAGCACTGTACACGTTCTCTTGCGACGCTTGTGCGCAATCGAAGAGTTTAGATTTTCATTGGAATCTATGGGAATTAATTCTAAACTCTCGCTCTCGTTCTCGCTCTCATAAAGTTTGAACTATCTACGCTCTCGCTCTCGTTATTTTAATCACATTCGAATCGATCAGATCCATTGAGTTCTGCATTAAATTAAAGTTTTAATTTATAAAGTTGTTCTGCTTCACATGATGGAATGTTTGACTGACTTTGATAACAATAGGTGACTTGATAACAATAGGTGAGAACAATAGGTTATAACAATAGGTGGTTTATAACTCATAAAAATTCATGAACTTGTGTCACCTGAGCGCCGTAGCTCAGGTGATTGGCCATTGGACTCCGAGTCAGACAGAGGGCGAGGTCGCACGTTCGAACTCGCGGGGTGGCGGGAAAAAAGGAAAAAAAAAAGGGACTGGTACCAGAGGGAGTAGGGTAAGTAAGGTAAGGTAAGGTAAGGTAAGGTAAGGTAAGGTAAGGTAAGGTAAGGTAAGGTAAGGTAAGTAAGGTAAGGTAAGGTAAGGTAAGGTAAGGTAAGGTAAGGTAAGGTAAGGTAAGGTAAGGTAAGGGTAGAGGGTAGAGGGTAGAGGGTACGGCCGTACGGGGGGTAGAGGGTAGGGGGTGGACTAGCCTGCGAGCAAGCTGTGCTGGGTTAAAGGGGATTGGGGAGGGAATGAAAGGGCCTCCCTAATCCCCCTTAACCCAGTACAGCTTGCTCGCAGGCTAGGGGTTTTGCTTTTTTTTTCTATTGACGTTAATTGTAGATTTGCACAGTTTTAAAACGAAATGTTGTATTTAATTGTTTATTTAATTTTATTTATTTTTAAACTGTTTATTGATTTTGTTATTCAATAACATTTGTATTACTTTTCATCGTTTATTAGTTTTATTGTTATTTATTGTTTATTATTTTATTAATAAGAAAAGACAACAACCTACTATGTGAAGTCCACTAATTACCAGCATTCGTTTTACAGCATTCGAAACAAACAAACGAACGAGATAAAAACAGAAATACATACAATGCGACGCTATAAATAATTTGAAACTGGTCTCACTAGAATAGTCAACAGATCTGATCTGGCCATAAGAAAAAAGAGCTCGTAGAACCTATTCTAAATTTATATTATTCTCAAACGAAAGTTAAAATGAACAAGATCACTATATTCTGACTCACGACCGTTAACCACTTTGACGATCGGAAGTTTAACACTTAACACTCGCGCCGAGCATAAGCTATATTCACGAAATTCAGATGGAAGGGCTATAGTCTTATGGAAAGTGTTTTGCTGAACTAGTTCAGCAAAAAAAGCAAAAGCTATTTTCCTTGCTAACAATTCCAAAGCGTGAAAAACGTGAAAAACATCCGCTGTCAACAAGACGCGTGATGTTTGAGATCTAATTAGTCAAATTGCCGAGCAAAAAGTGTTTTCTACCGATAAACCACATTCTTTTGCTAAAACACACAGTGAAAATGCGTTTCTTTTACAAGAAAATTCAGCCAAGACTGACGGCATCTTTATGCAAAAGCTAGTAGGCTGAAATTAAAATTTGACAAACACTGAAGGCGAGGGAAGCGGTTTAAGCTTTACATATTAAAATCGTGTAACAACGCGCCAAAACTGACACGAAACGTAGCGGTTCGGCTTGATGCTAAACCAAAACACCATAGTTATTTACTAATACAGATATAACAAAATCAAGTACAGAGTCTATGGCTGCGAAACATTGAAACACTTACGGAATTTTTGGTTTTACTTCGGTGCACCTTCCATTCCGCTCGCTGACCAAGGAACCAGAATGTTTTCTGACCCTTTTCAAAGTAACGCAAAGTAACGTGACGATCTCCTACATTTCGTCTCAGGTAGAAGGATAAAAAGACGCTTCTTTCGCTGGAGACGAGCAATCTACTTTGTTGCTGAGATTACTGCCATTCCTGCCTCTTCGTTTTTGTTTTTGTTTTTGTTTTTATCGCAAGCTTCTCATACAGCAGAAAGAACGCAACAGATACCGCAATGAATTATGGGAAACTCCTGAGTTCAACGAACGCCGGAATCAGCCTCCAACTGATTTTTCACAAAATAATAAGTCTAAAAGCACTTCGGTCACAGCCAGGTGTCACAAATGGGCTGCAACTCACGATCATACAGTTTTTTTTTTTAGACAAAACGTGCTTTTAGACTCCGTCTGGTTCGGCTTGCCTACCGACTGTGAACGCCCGCAACACTGCCAACATCGGAACTATTCAACAGTCGAAAAAGCAAAACACCAGTCCTTTCTTTGAAAGGTGCTAGTGACTTACGGGTTTCTGGACTTAATGATGTCCTTCAACCACCAGACGGGCACAAATGTGGCGAATAAAGAAAATACTTTTTTGAATACAGGAGCTCAAAGCCAAACGTAAGCTTCGAGAGTCGCTTCAAGATCGATCGACCATCCTTACTTTCCCGCTTTGATTTGAATATGACATCATGGACACGTGATAATTCCTATGAAAAAGACTCTTTTCCAGATCTCTTCCGTAGTTAGCGCGAAAGTGCTTTCTGCTAACGTTAACAAGTTAAAACTCTGGGCGTTATATAATTACCTCAAGGTACTACTACCTAAAATTACCTCGACGCTTACTTACAGTGCATTTTAACTGTTAACTGTTAACTGTGCATGTTAACATATGCAATCCCAGTCGTTTTCATCGTTTTCGAGCGTTTTGGTGAAAACGATACAAAAACGCTTTTTGCTTCGTTTTCGCCAAGATGAAAACGGAGACTTCTGAAAACGCATTTCACGGACGGGGCCTTAGTGGCAAACAGGACAGGGGCGTACTCAAAATAGTTCATAGACATTCAGGAAGAAAAAGTTTTCTCCAAGTGAAATTTCAACTAAGTAAAATAGCACAAACTTCAACTAATCCCTCGACTCTCCCTGGGCAAGACCTCTCCCCTCCCTGGGCAAGACCCTCCTAAAAGACAGGGGGTAGGGGTTTATGTGGGAATGCCACAGGCTACGGCTTACAAAAAAAAAGCACATTCCCACCTTGTCATTCAAACAGTGACTTATTTTTCTCCCAGAACGTGGAAAAAACTCAACAATAAACAGATGTCAGTTTAAATCTTACCATGGCCCGTAACTGATATTAGGCCTGTCCCGATTGTGCTCGTAAAATGCTGGAAAGTTGTTCCAAAAAGTTGCTCAAAAATTGCCAAAAATCCAAAAAGTTGCTAAAATTTCAAAAGTTGCTGCCTAAATTTCCTGATATTTTTATGTAAACGTTAATTAAAAGCTAATAATTGCTAACATCGGTCAAGAAAAATAGCTTGAAATTTAGCTATAAAGAGGATACTCTTAAGTCTAACGGAACAAAACACATGGTTCATTTGACGTCTTGCCCAACGAAACTAGCTCTACTGATTGCATTCTCAGAGTCTAAAACCATATGAGAAATCAAAAGTTAATACACAGAAACATAATTTTATAAACAGAAACTAAAAATCTCGAGACCACTCTTGACCGAGATCTTGGGCGAAACTAAACTTTTCTCACATAAAAAGTATATTATTAGAAGACATATTATTAGAAGACATTATTATTATTATTATTATTATTATTATTAAGAAGTATATTATTAAAATGCATCTTATTTTATTGAGATAGGTATTTCCTTGCAGCCCGAAACGAGAACGTTTGGTCTGAAGCACTGTACACGTTCTCTTGCGACGCTTGTGCGCAATCGAAGAGTTTAGATTTTCATTGGAATCTATGGGAATTAATTCTAAACTCTCGCTCTCGTTCTCGCTCTCATAAAGTTTGAACTATCTACGCTCTCGCTCTCGTTATTTTAATCACATTCGAATCGATCAGATCCATTGAGTTCTGCATTAAATTAAAGTTTTAATTTATAAAGTTGTTCTGCTTCACATGATGGAATGTTTGACTGACTTTGATAACAATAGGTGACTTGATAACAATAGGTGAGAACAATAGGTTATAACAATAGGTGGTTTATAACTCATAAAAATTCATGAACTTGTGTCACCTGAGCGCCGTAGCTCAGGTGATTGGCCATTGGACTCCGAGTCAGACAGAGGGCGAGGTCGCACGTTCGAACTCGCGGGGGTGGCGGGAAAAAGGGAAAAAAAAAGGGACTGGTACCAGAGGGGGTAGGGTAAGGTAGGGTAAGGTAAGGTAAGGTAAGGTAAGGTAAGGTAAGGTAAGGTAAGGTAAGGTAAGGTAAGGGTAGAGGGTAGAGGGTACGGCCGTACGGGGGGTAGAGGGTAGGGGGTGGACTAGCCTGCGAGCAAGCTGTGCTGGGTTAAAGGGGATTGGGGAGGGAATGAAAGGGCCTCCCTAATCCCCCTTAACCCAGTACAGCTTGCTCGCAGGCTAGGGGTTTTGCTTTTTTTTTCTATTGACGTTAATTGTAGATTTGCACAGTTTTAAAACGAAATGTTGTATTTAATTGTTTATTTAATTTTATTTATTTTTAAACTGTTTATTGATTTTGTTATTCAATAACATTTGTATTACTTTTCATCGTTTATTAGTTTTATTGTTATTTATTGTTTATTATTTTATTAATAAGAAAAGACAACAACCTACTATGTGAAGTCCACTAATTACCAGCATTCGTTTTACAGCATTCGAAACAAACAAACGAACGAGATAAAAACAGAAATACATACAATGCGACGCTATAAATAATTTGAAACTGGTCTCACTAGAATAGTCAACAGATCTGATCTGGCCATAAGAAAAAAGAGCTCGTAGAACCTATTCTAAATTTATATTATTCTCAAACGAAAGTTAAAATGAACAAGATCACTATATTCTGACTCACGACCGTTAACCACTTTGACGATCGGAAGTTTAACACTTAACACTCGCGCCGAGCATAAGCTATATTCACGAAATTCAGATGGAAGGGCTATAGTCTTATGGAAAGTGTTTTGCTGAACTAGTTCAGCAAAAAAAGCAAAAGCTATTTTCCTTGCTAACAATTCCAAAGCGTGAAAAACGTGAAAAACATCCGCTGTCAACAAGACGCGTGATGTTTGAGATCTAAATAGTCAAATTGCCGAGCAAAAAGTGTTTTCTACCGATAAACCACATTCTTTTGCTAAAACACACAGTGAAAATGCGTTTCTTTTACAAGAAAATTCAGCCAAGACTGACGGCATCTTTATGCAAAAGCTAGTAGGCTGAAATTAAAATTTGACAAACACTGAAGGCGAGGGAAGCGGTTTAAGCTTTACATATTAAAATCGTGTAACAACGCGCCAAAACTGACACGAAACGTAGCGGTTCGGCTTGATGCTAAACCAAAACACCATAGTTATTTACTAATACAGATATAACAAAATCAAGTACAGAGTCTATGGCTGCGAAACATTGAAACACTTACGGAATTTTTGGTTTTACTTCGGTGCACCTTCCATTCCGCTCGCTGACCAAGGAACCAGAATGTTTTCTGACCCTTTTCAAAGCAACGCAAAGTAACGTGACGATCTCCTACATTTCGTCTCAGGTAGAAGGATAAAAAGACGCTTCTTTCGCTGGAGACGAGCAATCTACTTTGTTGCTGAGATTACTGCCATTCCTGCCTCTTCGTTTTTGTTTTTGTTTTTGTTTTTATCGCAAGCTTCTCATACAGCAGAAAGAACGCAACAGATACCGCAATGAATTATGGGAAACTCCTGAGTTCAACGAACCTATTTTTCACAAAATATATAAGTCTAAAAGCACCTCTTCAATTCAAAACTTCGGTCACAGCCAGGTGTCACAAATGGGCTGCAACTCACGATCATACAGTTTTTTTTTTTAGACAAAACGTGCTTTTAGACTCCGTCTGGTTCGGCTTGCCTACCGACTGTGAACGCCCGCAACACTGCCAACATCGGAACTATTCAACAGTCGAAAAAGCAAAACACCAGTCCTTTCTTTGAAAGGTGCTAGTGACTTACGGGTTTCTGGACTTAATGATGTCCTTCAACCACCAGACGGGCACAAATGTGGCGAATAAAGAAAATACTTTTTTGAATACAGGAGCTCAAAGCCAAACGTAAGCTTCGAGAGTCGCTTCAAGATCGATCGACCATCCTTACTTTCCCGCTTTGATTTGAATATGACATCATGGACACGTGATAATTCCTATGAAAAAGACTCTTTTCCAGATCTCTTCCGTAGTTAGCGCGAAAGTGCTTTCTGCTAACGTTAACAAGTTAAAACTCTGGGCGTTATATAATTACCTCAAGGTACTACTACCTAAAATTACCTCGACGCTTACTTACAGTGCATTTTAACTGTTAACTGTTAACTGTGCATGTTAACATATGCAATCCCAGTCGTTTTCATCGTTTTCGAGCGTTTTAGTGTGAAAACGATACAAAAACGCTTTTTGCTTCGTTTTCGCCAAGATGAAAACGGAGACTTCTGAAAACGCATTTCACGGACGGGGCCTTAGTGGCAAACAGGACAGGGGCGTACTCAAAATAGTTCATAGACATTCAGGAAGAAAAAGTTTTCTCCAAGTGAAATTTCAACTAAGTAAAATAGCACAAACTTCAACTAATCCCTCGACTCTCCCTGGGCAAGACCTCTCCCCTCCCTGGGCAAGACCCTCCTAAAAGACAGGGGGGTAGGGGTTTATGTGGGAATGCCACAGGCTACGGCTTACAAAAAAAAAAAGCACATTCCGACCTTGTCATTCAAACAGTGACTTATTTTTCTCCCAGAACGTGGAAAAAACTCAACAATAAACAGATGTCAGTTTAAATCTTACCATGGCCCGTAACTGATATTAGGCCTGTCCCGATTGTGCTCGTAAAATGCTGGAAAGTTGTTCCAAAAAGTTGCTCAAAAATTGCCAAAAATCCAAAAAGTTGCTAAAATTTCAAAAGTTGCTGCCTAAATTTCCTGATATTTTTATGTAAACGTTAATTAAAAGCTAATAATTGCTAACATCGGTCAAGAAAAATAGCTTGAAATTTAGCTATAAAGAGGATACTCTTAAGTCTAACGGAACAAAACACATGGTTCATTTGACGTCTTGCCCAACGAAACTAGCTCTACTGATTGCATTCTCAGAGTCTAAAACCATATGAGAAATCAAAAGTTAATACACAGAAACATAATTTTATAAACAGAAACTAAAAATCTCGAGACCACTCTTGACCGAGATCTTTGGGCGAAACTAAACTTTTCTCACATAAAAAGTATATTATTAGAAGACATATTATTAGGAGATATTATTATTATTATTATTATTATTATTATTATTATTATTATTATTATTATTAAGAAGTATATTATTAAAATGCATCTTATTTTATTGAGATAGGTATTTCCTTGCAGCCCGAAACGAGAACGTTTGGTCTGAAGCACTGTACACGTTCTCTTGCGACGCTTGTGCGCAATCGAAGAGTTTAGATTTTCATTGGAATCTATGGGAATTAATTCTAAACTCTCGCTCTCGTTCTCGCTCTCATAAAGTTTGAACTATCTACGCTCTCGCTCTCGTTATTTTAATCACATTCGAATCGATCAGATCCATTGAGTTCTGCATTAAATTAAAGTTTTAATTTATAAAGTTGTTCTGCTTCACATGATGGAATGTTTGACTGAATTTGATAACAATAGGTGACTTGATAACAATAGGTGAGAACAATAGGTTATAACAATAGGTGGTTTATAACTCATAAAAATTCATGAACTTGTGTCACCTGAGCGCCGTAGCTCAGGTGATTGGCCATTGGACTCCGAGTCAGACAGAGGGCGAGGTCGCACGTTCGAACTCGCGGGGTGGCGGGAAAAAGGGAAAAAAAAAAGGGACTGGTACCAGAGGGGGTAGGGTAATGTAGGGTAAGGTAAGGTAAGGTAAGGTAAGGTAAGGTAAGGTAAGGTAAGGTAAGGTAAGGTAAGGTAAGGTAAGGTAAGGTAAGGTAAGGTAAGGTAAGGGTAGAGGGTAGAGGGTACGGCCGTAGAGGGTACGGGTAGAGGGTAGGGGGTGGACTAGCCTGCGAGCAAGCTGTGCTGGGTTAAAGGGGATTGGGGAGGGAATGAAAGGGCCTCCCTAATCCCCCTTAACCCAGTACAGCTTGCTCGCAGGCTAGGGGTTTTGCTTTTTTTTTCTATTGACGTTAATTGTAGATTTGCACAGTTTTAAAACGAAATGTTGTATTTAATTGTTTATTTAATTTTATTTATTTTTAAACTGTTTATTGATTTTGTTATTCAATAACATTTGTATTACTTTTCATCGTTTATTAGTTTTATTGTTATTTATTGTTTATTATTTTATTAATAAGAAAAGACAACAACCTACTATGTGAAGTCCACTAATTACCAGCATTCGTTTTACAGCATTCGAAACAAACAAACGAACGAGATAAAAACAGAAATACATACAATGCGACGCTATAAATAATTTGAAACTGGTCTCACTAGAATAGTCAACAGATCTGATCTGGCCATAAGAAAAAAGAGCTCGTAGAACCTATTCTAAATTTATATTATTCTCAAACGAAAGTTAAAATGAACAAGATCACTATATTCTGACTCACGACCGTTAACCACTTTGACGATCGGAAGTTTAACACTTAACACTCGCGCCGAGCATAAGCTATATTCACGAAATTCAGATGGAAGGGCTATAGTCTTATGGAAAGTGTTTTGCTGAACTAGTTCAGCAAAAAAAGCAAAAGCTATTTTCCTTGCTAACAATTCCAAAGCGTGAAAAACGTGAAAAACATCCGCTGTCAACAAGACGCGTGATGTTTGAGATCTAAATAGTCAAATTGCCGAGCAAAAAGTGTTTTCTACCGATAAACCACATTCTTTTGCTAAAACACACAGTGAAAATGCGTTTCTTTTACAAGAAAATTCAGCCAAGACTGACGGCATCTTTATGCAAAAGCTAGTAGGCTGAAATTAAAATTTGACAAACACTGAAGGCGAGGGAAGCGGTTTAAGCTTTACATATTAAAATCGTGTAACAACGCGCCAAAACTGACACGAAACGTAGCGGTTCGGCTTGATGCTAAACCAAAACACCATAGTTATTTACTAATACAGATATAACAAAATCAAGTACAGAGTCTATGGCTGCGAAACATTGAAACACTTACGGAATTTTTGGTTTTACTTCGGTGCACCTTCCATTCCGCTCGCTGACCAAGGAACCAGAATGTTTTCTGACCCTTTTCAAAGTAACGCAAAGTAACGTGACGATCTCCTACATTTCGTCTCAGGTAGAAGGATAAAAAGACGCTTCTTTCGCTGGAGATGAGCAATCTACTTTGTTGCTGAGATTACTGCCATTCCTGCCTCTTCGTTTTTGTTTTTGTTTTTGTTTTTATCGCAAGCTTCTCATACAGCAGAAAGAACGCAACAGATACCGCAATGAATTATGGGAAACTCCTGAGTTCAACGAACGCGGAATCAGCCTCCAACTGATTTTTCACAAAATATATAAGTCTAAAAGCACTTCGGTCACAGCCAGGTGTCACAAATGGGCTGCAACTCACGATCATACAGGTTTTTTTTTTAGACAAAACGTGCTTTTAGACTCCGTCTGGTTCGGCTTGCCTACCGACTGTGAACGCCCGCAACACTGCCAACATCGGAACTATTCAACAGTCGAAAAAGCAAAACACCAGTCCTTTCTTTGAAAGGTGCTAGTGACTTACGGGTTTCTGGACTTAATGATGTCCTTCAACCACCAGACGGGCACAAATGTGGCGAATAAAGAAAATACTTTTTTGAATACAGGAGCTCAAAGCCAAACGTAAGCTTCGAGAGTCGCTTCAAGATCGATCGACCATCCTTACTTTCCCGCTTTGATTTGAATATGACATCATGGACACGTGATAATTCCTATGAAAAAGACTCTTTTCCAGATCTCTTCCGTAGTTAGCGCGAAAGTGCTTTCTGCTAACGTTAACAAGTTAAAACTCTGGGCGTTATATAATTACCTCAAGGTACTACTACCTAAAATTACCTCGACGCTTACTTACAGTGCATTTTAACTGTTAACTGTTAACTGTGCATGTTAACATATGCAATCCCAGTCGTTTTCATCGTTTTCGAGCGTTTTAGTGTGAAAACGATACAAAAACGCTTTTTGCTTCGTTTTCGCCAAGATGAAAACGGAGACTTCTGAAAACGCATTTCACGGACGGGGCCTTAGTGGCAAACAGGACAGGGGCGTACTCAAAATAGTTCATAGACATTCAGGAAGAAAAAGTTTTCTCCAAGTGAAATTTCAACTAAGTAAAATAGCACAAACTTCAACTAATCCCTCGACTCTCCCTGGGCAAGACCTCTCCCCTCCCTGGGCAAGACCCTCCTAAAAGACAGGGGGGTAGGGGTTTATGTGGGAATGCCACAGGCTACGGCTTACCAAAAAAAAAGCACATTCCGACCTTGTCATTCAAACAGTGACTTATTTTTCTCCCAGAACGTGGAAAAAACTCAACAATAAACAGATGTCAGTTTAAATCTTACCATGGCCCGTAACTGATATTAGGCCTGTCCCGATTGTGCTCGTAAAATGCTGGAAAGTTGTTCCAAAAAGTTGCTCAAAAATTGCCAAAAATCCAAAAAGTTGCTAAAATTTCAAAAGTTGCTGCCTAAATTTCCTGATATTTTTATGTAAACGTTAATTAAAAGCTAATAATTGCTAACATCGGTCAAGAAAAATAGCTTGAAATTTAGCTATAAAGAGGATACTCTTAAGTCTAACGGAACAAAACACATGGTTCATTTGACGTCTTGCCCAACGAAACTAGCTCTACTGATTGCATTCTCAGAGTCTAAAACCATATGAGAAATCAAAAGTTAATACACAGAAACATAATTTTATAAACAGAAACTAAAAATCTCGAGACCACTCTTGACCGAGATCTTTGGGCGAAACTAAACTTTTCTCACATAAAAAGTATATTATTAGAAGACATATTATTAGGAGATATTATTATTATTATTATTATTATTATTATTATTATTATTATTATTATTAAGAAGTATATTATTAAAATGCATCTTATTTTATTGAGATAGGTATTTCCTTGCAGCCCGAAACGAGAACGTTTGGTCTGAAGCACTGTACACGTTCTCTTGCGACGCTTGTGCGCAATCGAAGAGTTTAGATTTTCATTGGAATCTATGGGAATTAATTCTAAACTCTCGCTCTCGTTCTCGCTCTCATAAAGTTTGAACTATCTACGCTCTCGCTCTCGTTATTTTAATCACATTCGAATCGATCAGATCCATTGAGTTCTGCATTAAATTAAAGTTTTAATTTATAAAGTTGTTCTGCTTCACATGATGGAATGTTTGACTGACTTTGATAACAATAGGTGACTTGATAACAATAGGTGAGAACAATAGGTTATAACAATAGGTGGTTTATAACTCATAAAAATTCATGAACTTGTGTCACCTGAGCGCCGTAGCTCAGGTGATTGGCCATTGGACTCCGAGTCAGACAGAGGGCGAGGTCGCACGTTCGAACTCGCGGGGTGGCGGGAAAAAGGGAAAAAAAAAAGGGACTGGTACCAGAGGGGGTAGGGTAAGGTAGGGTAAGGTAAGGTAAGGTAAGGTAAGGTAAGGTAAGGTAAGGTAAGGTAAGGGTAGAGGGTAGAGGGTACGGCCGTACGGGGGGTAGAGGGTAGGGGGTGGACTAGCCTGCGAGCAAGCTGTGCTGGGTTAAAAGGGATTGGGGAGGGAATGAAAGGGCCTCCCTAATCCCCCTTAACCCAGTACAGCTTGCTCGCAGGCTAGGGGTTTTGCTTTTTTTTTCTATTGACTTTAATTGTAGATTTGCACAGTTTTAAAACGAAATGTTGTATTTAATTGTTTATTTAATTTTATTTATTTTTAAACTGTTTATTGATTTTGTTATTCAATAACATTTGTATTACTTTTCATCGTTTATTAGTTTTATTGTTATTTATTGTTTATTATTTTATTAATAAGAAAAGACAACAACCTACTATGTGAAGTCCACTAATTACCAGCATTCGTTTTACAGCATTCGAAACAAACAAACGAACGAGATAAAAACAGAAATACATACAATGCGACGCTATAAATAATTTGAAACTGGTCTCACTAGAATAGTCAACAGATCTGATCTGGCCATAAGAAAAAAGAGCTCGTAGAACCTATTCTAAATTTATATTATTCTCAAACGAAAGTTAAAATGAACAAGATCACTATATTCTGACTCACGACCGTTAACCACTTTGACGATCGGAAGTTTAACACTTAACACTCGCGCCGAGCATAAGCTATATTCACGAAATTCAGATGGAAGGGCTATAGTCTTATGGAAAGTGTTTTGCTGAACTAGTTCAGCAAAAAAAGCAAAAGCTATTTTCCTTGCTAACAATTCCAAAGCGTGAAAAACGTGAAAAACATCCGCTGTCAACAAGACGCGTGATGTTTGAGATCTAAATAGTCAAATTGCCGAGCAAAAAGTGTTTTCTACCGATAAACCACATTCTTTTGCTAAAACACACAGTGAAAATGCGTTTCTTTTACAAGAAAATTCAGCCAAGACTGACGGCATCTTTATGCAAAAGCTAGTAGGCTGAAATTAAAATTTGACAAACACTGAAGGCGAGGGAAGCGGTTTAAGCTTTACATATTAAAATCGTGTAACAACGCGCCAAAACTGACACGAAACGTAGCGGTTCGGCTTGATGCTAAACCAAAACACCATAGTTATTTACTAATACAGATATAACAAAATCAAGTACAGAGTCTATGGCTGCGAAACATTGAAACACTTACGGAATTTTTGGTTTTACTTCGGTGCACCTTCCATTCCGCTCGCTGACCAAGGAACCAGAATGTTTTCTGACCCTTTTCAAAGCAACGCAAAGTAACGTGACGATCTCCTACATTTCGTCTCAGGTAGAAGGATAAAAAGACGCTTCTTTCGCTGGAGACGAGCAATCTACTTTGTTGCTGAGATTACTGCCATTCCTGCCTCTTCGTTTTTGTTTTTGTTTTTGTTTTTATCGCAAGCTTCTCATACAGCAGAAAGAACGCAACAGATACCGCAATGAATTATGGGAAACTCCTGAGTTCAACGAACGCGGAATCAGCCTCCAACTGATTTTTCACAAAATATATAAGTCTAAAAGCACTTCGGTCACAGCCAGGTGTCACAAATGGGCTGCAACTCACGATCATACAGGTTTTTTTTTTAGACAAAACGTGCTTTTAGACTCCGTCTGGTTCGGCTTGCCTACCGACTGTGAACGCCCGCAACACTGCCAACATCGGAACTATTCAACAGTCGAAAAAGCAAAACACCAGTCCTTTCTTTGAAAGGTGCTAGTGACTTACGGGTTTCTGGACTTAATGATGTCCTTCAACCACCAGACGGGCACAAATGTGGCGAATAAAGAAAATACTTTTTTGAATACAGGAGCTCAAAGCCAAACGTAAGCTTCGAGAGTCGCTTCAAGATCGATCGACCATCCTTACTTTCCCGCTTTGATTTGAATATGACATCATGGACACGTGATAATTCCTATGAAAAAGACTCTTTTCCAGATCTCTTCCGTAGTTAGCGCGAAAGTGCTTTCTGCTAACGTTAACAAGTTAAAACTCTGGGCGTTATATAATTACCTCAAGGTACTACTACCTAAAATTACCTCGACGCTTACTTACAGTGCATTTTAACTGTTAACTGTTAACTGTGCATGTTAACATATGCAATCCCAGTCGTTTTCATCGTTTTCGAGCGTTTTAGTGTGAAAACGATACAAAAACGCTTTTTGCTTCGTTTTCGCCAAGATGAAAACGGAGACTTCTGAAAACGCATTTCACGGACGGGGCCTTAGTGGCAAACAGGACAGGGGCGAGTAGATAGGAAATGCGGGTTTCAGCTCACAGCAGAAATACGCCCAAAAATTTACCCACCAATTCAACACATTCTCAGCTCATTCTCGGTTTCAGCTCACAGCAGAAATACGCCCAAAAATTTACCCACCAATTCAACACATTCTCGGTTTCAGCTCACAGCAGAAATACGCCCAAAAATTTACCCACCAATTCAACACATTCTCGGTTTCAGCTCACGTAACATCAATCACCCCAAAAAACCCCACACGTTTCACTTCTAATTTTTTCCCATGATTTCTCACACAACTTCGCTTCTTCTTCTTTCCACACAACTTCCATTCCCTCAATTGTTCACAAACATTTCAAAGTTCCACTTCCACTGTTCTCCTACAATTCCCCACAATTCTACCAATTGCAACATGTTTCACCCATTGCAACATGTTTTTAATCAATTCGAACACGTTTGAATTAGGGGGCCTCGGATCCCACCGGAATCGGTGATTATTATCTACTATTAAGGTGAAAAATCTATTTCAGAAAATCCACTCCGGGAAAATAATTTTAAATCCACTCCGGAAAATAATTTTGAAAATCTATTCCGGAAAATCTATTCCTCTTCCTGCACCACATATCTTGGCCATCCTTTCAAAATTTTCATTCCCATTCCCAACAGAACATCTTCTTTCACATGAAATTTGTTCTCCAGAATGAACAACTCAACACGTTCTCCGAATTTCTCCTTCTTTTTCAGAAAGCGAACAATTTGTTTTCGTTTCTTCTCCAGCCGCTCTGCTTTAAGATCTTCTTCCGTTCTTCCCATTTTCAATTCAATCTTTTCTTTTTCAACTTCCACTTCCACTTCCACTTCCACTTCCTCCACTTCGTTCGCTTCTTCCCCAAGTCTCCAATGCCCCCAAGCCAATGTGCTAATTCCATCTTCTCTCACATATCGTTTGTCGTCACCAGCACTCAAAGCTGTCTTGTTAATTCTCTGGGTGAAGATCTCATGTTTTGAACTTCTTATGCAATTCATAATCCTCATCTGTGGGTTCTTCGTTTCCAAGCAGTCAACATAGTCTTCATGAGTGATTCGCTTTTTCACAACTCGTTTCTTCACACCCTTACATTTCTTTGTCCCACCCCCACCATGCACTTTGAAGGAATAGCACTTTGCTCTCAATCCCACAAACTCTTCAATCACTCCCCCACAAGCTTCATCTTTCATCAAACCCAATACTTTCTTGTTCATTCGCTTTATCGTTCCATCAACAACTCTGGGATGTGTTTCAGCAAACTCTGACGTGTCAAAGTGCTTTGGCACATCCTTTGCTATATCCACAAACAAGTCATCTGTTTCAATTTCATATAGCAACGAATCCGTATCTGTGAAACACAGTTGAGCTTTCTCCCATTTCTTCTTAACGTAACTGTAATGGAAGTCATACATTAAACTCTTTGAAACATCCAATATCGCTTGTCCCACATAAACTGGCTTATCAAATGTCATCTTAGTCCGTTTCATATGAACTCCCACAAGATTTTCATCAAAGATGGTGAAATGCTCAAAGTTTGGTTTAGCCACCAACTTGCAGAATTTATGTCCCTGGCACACCAGTCGCACATCTTTTCTTTTCCTGATGTTCTCCATAGTTTTCCCAAAGACTGCATTGTTCATCAACTTGAAGAAATCTTTCTCAAATGCATTTTTGGACTGTTGCCGTAGTATGACATTCTTGTCAATGAATGACTTCAACCAGCACTCTTCCCGGAACTTAACTCCTCTTCTTACTTTCTTCAACACACATCCCAACTCCAAAGCTTGTTTCAGAAGTCTTTGATGCACAACCATTTTCCGCTTATTCCTCAAGTTGGGAATTAGTTTCTCCACCTTTCCCATCATCAGTCGTTCTGGAAGCGGTGGGAAATCATTGAAATGGTCATGCAACTCTTTGGGGATATCCACATCCACTTCCAGTACGCAACTTTCATCGCTCCATCTTTCCAATTCATCTTCAGTCATCCACTGGAAGCTCCCAACTGGCAATGGATTTGACATGGCCCATGCATATAGTCCATTCGCGTCCCAATAAGCTAGATACTTTGATGGCTGATTTTCATCGAAGTCATCTCCCATGAACTTGTTGTTGGCCTTTGCCTTTCGATGGAAGATCGTTGAAACTCCTCCTCGAATTCCTCGTTCGAAGAAAAGCAGCATTTCTGGGTCGGTCAACAGTTCCAATTCCACTCCACTTTCTTTCAATGCTGCATCCCATGCCAAACCAGGGGAAGTGAAAAACCAAGCTGGATCCAAGTTATAATGAGTCCGGCACACCTTTCTGAACCTTTGAAACACATCCGTTAATAGAGTGACATCTGACATTAAATAGGCATCATGGAAATCGCCCAAGTTCTTCATCTTCATCTTTTTCCAAACTAACTTTGCATATAGATAGTCCTTATCACTAACTCCTTCATCATTCAAAGCTGAATAGAAAGCCTCCTTGTTAGGGAGATTCTCTATTTTGAACTTATTAACTGAATCCAACCACTCATAGGGGAAGATTCCTTTTCGTTTGAACCACTCCCACTGTTCACCAAATACCTTTCGAGTTTCCTTGAAATCTTCATCCTCTAAATTCTTCACTAGGTTTTCCAAAGGAGCAGCCATGAATGCTACTGAGTCTAGAAAGCGAATTTCATGCCATAACTTTTTCCCATTCACTTCCCCCACTTCTATCTTTTTGGAGAAGGAAATGTACTTCTCTTCATTATTTGGGAGGCAAGTGATATCTCCTGGCGTCAACCCCAAGCTTTTCACAATGAAGTGCGCGTCATATCCTTTCAGGTTATGGAAAAACACCGGAGTGAATTTTGGCTTTCTGAAATTCAGATTGCATGATTCATGAGCTGCTCCTCTGAATTTCCCAGTGAAGTGGCAGTGGTCTCGAACTCGTTCATCATCTACTGTAAATTCTTTTTCACAGATCCAACAACACGTTGCTTCCTCAAACTGTTTTCGTTCTTTTCTCCCAAATTCCATCCTCTTAGGGAATTTCACCTCCTCTTGGATACCTAACACAAACTGGGTTAATTCCTCAACAAACTTCTTCCCAACATCTTCTTCATTACTTTCAGCTCGGTACAAGACGGGGTCTCTCTTCACAAAGTCCGACGCTAAATGAAATGCAAATGAACAAGCCACATGTTTTTGGAACTTTTCAGTGAAAGAGTTCTCACCTGGCGGCTGCACTGATGAGATTGACAGCTGCTTTGCTTCAAAGTCAGCAAAGATCACAAATGGAAATTCCATCTTCCTGTTGTAGTTTTTGAACTTCACCACACTCCCTTCATTTGGCATGACAATTTTCACTGCTTCAAACTGGGAGCAAGACTCTTCATGCCGCTTCAACTTTTCATCATCAGGAAAGTGGTTCAAGCATCTCCGACAAAACACAACTGCACCCTTGTGTTGCGACACTTGCTTTCCTAAAAGCCGGCTGAGGCTGGTGATCAAGCAATAATGAGTTTTCTCCAGTTCATCCTCATGTTTTTTCAACCATAACAGGTCAATCTTTTGTCCATCTTTTCGGGAGATTCTTAAAGGAAAGACAGTTCCACCTTCATACCCAAAGACATTCACGGCCAATCCAGGGTTCCTTCGTTCAAACTTCCCAATGTCACTCAGGGGTGTTGGGAAAGACAACCCATTCCAATCCAACTCCCTGCTTTGTTCTCTCAATTCGATTGAGATTCTTTCAGCATTCTTTTCAACTGGGTTGAGAGCTCGTGTCACACACCACTTGAAACAACCCACATCTTCATTCTTCATGTTCACCACCGCTCTCTTATTCTTCAACCCCGCTGGAAGCTTCATCCAGGAACTTCCTTGCAGAGGCTGAAATTTAGCGAATGGAATGACCAACTGCATCACTCTCACAAATCTCCAATTCGATCCTCGCATTTGAAAAGTCGCCATGTTCTCCATCACTCTTTCAATCATCTCATCAATAGCTTCCCACCTGTCAGTGCCTTCAAGGTTTGTCAACACCCGTGAGTGAAAGTTTGCTTCTTCTTCAATCTCATCACCAGTTGCTAATTCAGTCCGAGCCATCAGGCAAGTTAAAATTAATTTGACTCTGGTCAATCGATTTTGTTCAAACAAGGTCCCAATTTGTGGCCGCACACGATTGAAAAACTCTCTGGGAAGTTCTCCTGCTCTTCCTGGAATGACCATTTCTCTCGCAAATCCATTGAATGCTGAAGCTCGTTCCACAGTTCGCAACTGAGCAATCTGTCTTCTCAAGGCTTCAACTCGTGGATCAGGCTGCCTCTCAATCTCAGCAGTTTCCAACCAATTCAACCAATCAGAAACTGTTTCAACATTTTGTTGAACGACTGAAGGAACTTCTTGAGCAGAAATCGGTCTTCTTTCCGGAATCAAAATAGGAACATCAATTTTTTTATTTTTCCAATTCAGGGGGTTGATTTTTGTGTTTTTCTCCCACAAATTCTCAATCTGCCGCTTCAATCTTTCAATCGCGGGATTCGATCTCCTCCGAACATCAACATCATCCACACTTTCCAACCAATTCAACCAATCGACAACAGTTTCCACATCTTGTTCAATCGCTCTGGGAATGGTTCTGGAAGGAAAATCTCTTCTTTCCGGAACTAAAATAGGCGCTGAAATTTTTTTATTTCTCGAATCAAGGAGGGTTTTCGGGGCTTTGAAAATAAATGGGGCGCCGACATTTCCTTTCTTTCTCGGTCCCTCGGGTTGAGATTCTTCCCAAAGATCCATCAATTCGGCTTTGGACATTCGAGAGAATCCAACAATTCCTTCTTCACGGGCCCAGTTTTTCAAATCTCGCAGATTCATTTTATTTGGAAAAAATAAAAAAAAATATTTCCCCAAATAAAATGAAGTTTTCGATTCAGGAAGAAGGAAAAGAAAAAAATATTTTTTATACATTTAAGGAAGCCAACCAGCAAACAGGAATTCCAATTGCCAACATTTGGAGAGTTCTCAAAAGAGCAAACAAAAAATTTAAAAGGAAAGATGGAAAAGTTTTTTACATTCGGGATGAAATAACAGATGAACCTTTTTTCCAAGTTGATGGAGAAGATATTTTTGATTTGGATGAACTAGAAAAGTTTAAAATTTCAAGCCAAGTTTTTATCAATCAAATCCTCAAGAAGAAAACTCATTTCCTTGATTCTGAGGAAATTTCTCATTATCTTACATGGAAATCTCCTGAATTTGTTTTCTTCATTGAAAAATTGAGTGAAAATCAGAGGGGAAAAAAAATCAAGGTAAAAAATTAACCTCATTGAAAACGTTTTTTTTTCATTTCTTTGAAATGAAAAAACTTACAAGTCTTCATTCACTTCATTTACCATTCCTCCTCAGTATCTTCAAAGTTATCAAACGCTGAAACGTTTCCATTGAATTTTGTTACAAAAACTGAATTGATTGAACATGAAATGGATTGACAGTTTCCACAAAAGATGCGAGAAATTCGAAAGATCACATGCCCTGTTAGTTTTTCTCCAATATGATCATGCGGGTCAAACCGAATGGATTTTCTTTGCCCAACTTCTCCTTCACCAAATTTCGAGAATGGAACGCTGATGTTTCCTTTTTGAGTCAACCACAACTTTCCCCAAACTTTTTCCATCTCGCTTCGATCCGTTTTAATCAGGTTGAAATCTGTTTCTGAAAAATTTCCGAATCTCCAATTTTGTCTAACAACTTTTGACTTATTCTCCATTGCAAGCTTTCTGATCTGCCCCTCTATCTCTTTCATCTTTTCTTTGATTTCAGGGGGTGATTGATCTAGATTGATTCCCAATGAAAATCCGTTTTCATTCTTATGAATTTTGAAGACGCATTTCTCAAGTTTGAGAGTGATTGGTCTTTCTTTGAACCGGAGAGGGATTTCAACAAATGGTTGTATTGTTTTTTTCATTTGCGGTTCTTCGGTTGTGATTTGGTTCGTTTTCAATTCCTTCAACTCCATTTTATATGGAGTAAAAAAAAAAATAATTTTTTTTCTTATTTAAAAATGGAAGCAGAAGATTTCGAAAGAATGATGGAAGACAGTGATTATATTATAGAATTGATGAATCTCAATTTTAATGACGATTTTGCAATAAAAATTTTACTTGAACTCGAAAAATCAGGTCATCACCCAGAAGATTTTCTTGGGGAACTTTTAGATTTTTGATTTTAATGGAAATGATTTTGAAGAAGATTTCTCAGCAGCAGAAGTTGTTGAAATGATTATGGAACCAGATTTTGGTTCGCTTGGGAATGTGTGATTTCACTCCATTTGGAGTTGAATCACTCCCGGCTCGCAACGGCTCCCTTCGGTCGCTTCGCTCACTCCCGGCTCGCAACGGCTCCCTTCGGTCGCTTCGCTCACTCCCGGCTCGCTTCGCTCACTCAACCCTCAAATTTTTTCTCCCATTCAGCTTCAAACTTTTCCAAATCCAACCCCAAATCAATCACAATCCCATCAATCGCTTCCATTGAAAACAAAAATTCATCCCTGTCGAATTTTCCTCCCCGCAAAGCGAAGCGCAAATCACTCAATGTTTTTTCATAGGTGGTGAAAGCGAATTTCGCCATCTTAATTTTGCTTTTCAGATTCTTCATTTCATTCGCGGTTTTCAAAACTAATCCTGCTCCTGAAATCACTCCCAAAACGATTGGATTCATTGTTGTTGCCCCAGCAATCGTCCCGATTGCAACCAGACCGGAAGAGGTCAAATTCATGAGCAGATTCATTTTCTTGAATCGACCATGCGCTCGTTTCAAACACCAAAATCTTTTGTGATAAAATCGATAAAGTTTTTTGATCTCTTCCAGTTCTTCTTCCCGAATTGCGGGGTTGATGTGATTGAAACCAAAGATGTTTTGTTTTCGCGCTCGCTTCACTCGGCTCGGCTCCCTTCGGTCGCTCCCTTCGATCGCTTCTCTCGCTCTCATTTTTCTAGATAATTTCAAAAAGAAATGTGATTTGGGCCTTGTCAATATTTAATGATCGATCATCTATTCTTGCTGAAAATAATTCTCCTTCCTTATAAACAACATTTGAAAAAGAAAATAATTGAATTCTATTATCTCTGCTAACCCTCGTTCCACTTTGTGATTCTTTATCTGGGAGATATAAACTTAGTTGTGGAAAAGAAGATGTTTTCGATAAAATTTGAGAAAACGCTTTAATTAATTTGCATCGAATGGGGATGACTATATCATTGAAAAAATTATCAAAAAGTATATTTATGGCGTCTCCAGATGATTTTCTAAATCTTCCAATCAGCATGAAATTATTCTTCAAATTTGAATTGAGCAATTTGTGGCCATTCAAATCCAAGTCAGTCTCCATGACCATCTTCCCACCCTCAAAAACGAAAGGGGAATCGAAGACGCTGCTTTCAACATCAGGTTGAGAACCAGCAATGCCATATATGATCAGATTTGCATTTCCTTTTTCAGCGGACTCGGCAGTGCCTCGCCATTTCAAATCCAGGAAAATAAATTCAGGTGGAGTGATCTTCCATTTGTGCATGTGGATGATGGATCTGGAATACCCCGAAAACTTCTTAGTTGATTGTTGATTGATATTCAGACTGGCGCTCACAACGTTGACGCTCACACCATCCATTGACGCGGGGAAGAATTCCACGCACACGGTAAACTCTCCCTCTGGGAGTTTGAACATATTGAATCCAAGTCTCCCATCGTACTCATTGAAATGATCTTTTGTTATTTTCAAGTCATAAGCCTTCTTGTTGAAATGATGCGGTGAATTTGAAAAATCAGTTATGCCAGTTACTTCCATATCATGTTCAGAGCTGGATTCATCCACATTTTCCATCAGATAGCGGAATGCGTCCTTTGGGTGAGAGGTTGACGTGATATGCGATTCATTGACATATTCTTTAAGTTTCTCTTCTAATTCCATCGTGTGGGCTACCACACCTCCTATCTTGCCGTCCACATAAGATTTTGACGTGGGTTGATGCTTCAGAGTTGGCGCTGCGATATTGTTTATTTGTTGCGAATTCATATCCAAGTTTCCGGTCATTGTCCCACCTTCCAACGAAAGCTTTTTCGCGGATTGGGCATCCACATATCGCATATTTGCGCCCTGATCGGCAACTTCGGGATCTTTCACGTTAAAAATGGTGTGATTTCCCATATCCAAAGCCGTCTCCATTGGAAACGTCTCTTTGCGGCTGAGAAAGATATTTTTGGTGTCATTATAAGAAACCAGGTTGTTGTATGCGGCTCCCAAATCATGCCATGTTTGTTGTTTTGAGTTTTTCACGTTGAAAAGCCCTTTCAAATCCAGGTCCTTCGTGACTTCATGAGTTGGTTCAGGAGCATTGGGGTGGAATTTTTTCAGAGTGACCATATTCACCGCTGACAAATCCTGGTTTTCATCAGTGTCCAGATTGACGATCAATTTGCGATTCATTTCTATTTCCCCGGGGTTGATGAGTTTTTGTCCCCTGAGATCAAGATCCCCAGTCATATGGGAAGACCCATCCACCTGGAGAGAATCTGCCCGCAATTGCGTTGCAAGCGTGTCAACTTGGTGTTTGGTAATTGCATCCGAATTCCCCGTTCCTTCAGCGATATTGGTTATTTTTTTGTTTTGAAGATCGAAGTCTCCTGCGGGAGTCAGCTTGAAACCAACTCCTGGCAATCCATCTTTTCCATCTTTTCCTCCCTGGAAGTTGCTTGTTTCAGACAGCAATCCATTTGAATAACTCATTTTAAAACCTTTCATCAAAATTTTTGGCAATGAATTTCCTCGGCTTATCCACATACAGGAAAGAGAACGGATCATGCGTTGCTTTACGATAATCTTCTTTGCTGACTTGTGTCTCCCGGCAGAGAAGAGAAACTTCATTGTTGCTGGGGAATTCAAAAATGCAAAAATGTGAGCAATTCAAACGGATATCTTTGGGTGTTTGGAAATAACTTTGTGAAAGATAAATCACGGAACAATTCTTATGCCTACCCTGAATGAAATAATCAATCAATGGCTTTTGGTTCTTTTCAGAAACAAAATCATCAAAAACAACCAGCTTTTGATTATCCCCTGACAATTCAGAAACTGGGATGATTTCATCCGGGGATGCTTCCACGACGTCATACCCAGCTTCTTTGCTGATTGGGTGAAACGTTTTCAGCAGATGCTGATATTTGGTTTGGTCAAGATTTTTCGCATAGAGGAAGATTTTATCGTCGAAGAGCAGGCGGAAAATCATATCCAGGAGAACATTTGTTTTCCCCGATCCTGAAGGGCCACAGATCAACATTCTGAAAGTTCGATCCGGCATGAACGGGTGAAGTTGTTTGAAATTTGTGATTGGATCCTGACAATCATAATTTGGGATTTTCATTTTATTAATGAACATGACATTCTTCTTCTAAATATGAGACAACTTGTGAGATTCTGAGATTCTGAGATTCTGAGATTCTGAGATTCTGAGATTCTGAGATTCTGAGATTCTGAGATTCTGAGATTATGATTCTTAATAAAATGAGTTTATTGAAATGGCAAGAAATTGCTAAAAGCAAATCTGCTTTGGGTAAAAAAATCAACTTTGTTCATGATACCATCACCCAGAAAAAGTTGGGTGAAGAGACAAGCCAAATCGGGTTTGAAAAAATGTTCAAACCCATAACAACAAAATTAGATGATGTTATTGCATCGAATTTGAAACCCCCTCCAAGACTTAGGAAAAAGAAAGTCATTGAAGAAAAACCAGGCGTTGATTATTATCCAGACGTAGATCCATTTGAAGAAATGGATGTTGAAGGTTTATTTGATGCTGATGAGGCAGCTGTTGCACCGCAAGCAGCTAAGCAACTTCCAGAAAGACCGCCAACATATGAAGAAGTACTGGCAGAGTTAGAAGGTGAATCATCTATATATGAAGAGGGCGTTCCTGATTATGCTGTGGAAGAAGAAGAGGAAGAAGCGGAAGCGGAAGCAGAAGCTGAAGACGGGGAAGACGCTCAAGAAGACGCAGCTAATAACATGCTAGATAACATGGGTTTATCAAATTATGACACAACGGAGAAAGTCTTAGCTCAGCCAAATGTTCCGGTAGAAAAGAAAAAAAATTTCATTGAAAACAGCATTATAAAGCGGGCTTTAAAAAAAAGAGACCAACTGAACAGTCGCATCAGCTATCAGAACAAAAAATTCAAAAACGGTGAAATAACGGCAGATGCATTGGCTGTGGCAGTGAAGCCAATAAAGGCTAACAGAAAAGTATTGAATGACTACATGAATTATTATAGAGGGAAACTCAAGCCATTTAAAGGATCGGGCGTCAGCAGAAGGGGTGGATCCATCCGTTTTTTCTCCAACCCCAAAGATCTTCTCCAGAAACTTGAAGTCATCGTTGGCTCCATTCTTGCTGGGAATACGAATCAGGGCATCAGAAATACCGGGGTGTCAATTCTCGATCTTCTCCTGAAAGAGGGAGTCATCAATCGTTCCCAGCATGAGAAGCTCTTTAAAAACTATTTCAAGCCCTAAAATGGAAATCGAAAGAGAAATTGTCCTGTCATCCTTTTCCGTCAAGACTGGGGGAAACAAACCAGAAAATTTCACAACAAAATTCAATCGGCCCATTGTTTTGGATCCAAATTCCCAGTATGTTGTTGGGTTGAACAGAATTATCAATATGAGTTTTACGTGGTATAACATCAATGCGGCATTGAAAAATCAGCTGATTAAATTCAGCTCTGATGGTGGGAAAACATTTTCCGATATCACCTTTCCTGCTGGGGTTTGGGATTATTCCACAATAAATGCGGCAATTCAAAACGCAACAGGCCCCCTCGCAGGAAAGAATGAAAAATTCCCAATCAATCTTGTTTTCTCTCCCACAACTTTCAGAGTAACAATCACGCTGGAAGAAAACTGGCAACTTGATCTCGAGAAATCCAACTTTGGCGATCTCATTGGTTTCGATAAAAAGATTCTGAAAGACAAAGTCAACATTGGCCCCAGAGTTCCAAACCTCAGCCAAGATACTGATATGTTGAACGTTCATTGCGATCTCACAAGTGATTCGCTTGTGGATGGGGAAGAGAGCGATATCATCTTCTCCTTTTCAACATCTGTTCTGCAGGCCTCCTATAGTTTCACTTTGGAACCCATGAGAGTGATGTTCAGCCCTGTGAATAAAAACAGAATAAGCTCCATTCGGATTTATATCACCGATGGGAAAAGGCGGATTGTTGATTTGAATGGAGCTGATACAGCATTCTCGCTTATCTTGAAAAAACAAATAAAATGAAAAGTTATGAATTCTCTCGTTTTTTCCACCCCCAGCTGGGGCGGTTTGTCTTCCGGCACAAAGGAACAGGTGTCATTGTGGACAATATTTTCAAACCAATGAGGAAGGTCGCATCAGTCGTCTTCAATAAATTCGCGAAACCCATTGCGAAAAAAGCCTTGGAATCAGGAATTTCTCACGCTGGGGATAAACTCGGCAAAAAAGCAGTTGAAAAATCTGGTGATTTGATCATGAAAAAGCTGGGAAATATGAGAAGGAAACCCTCCTCCAAAAAAGCTGCTGCTGCTCCTCCTCGACCGAAGGGAGAAAGTTCTGATGCCATATTGAACAGGTTGATCTCTGGGCAAGGAATTCGAAAAAGAAAAAAATGATTTAAAATGGCTTTTCGATCGAATGAATATCTTCAAAGAAATGAATTAGTGCGCTTCCAGCTGGATGATACAATCCGAGCTCCAGCTAATGCTCAACACCAACAAAAAAGTGGTTATAAATTCACGATTAATGACCGATCCGCATTCTATGATTGGTATAATGCGTATTTCGAGGTGCAGTTTCAACTCCAGAAAATAGCAGACGGCGCTGGGTATGCAGCAGCTGACAGAATCACAGTAATCAATGGCGCTCATTCCCTGATTAATCACCTGAAGATTAGTTCTGCTGGAAAGATTGTTTATGAGACTGATAATCTGCATAACGTTACTTTTATTAAAAATTTGCTAGAATACTCCGATGACTTCAGCAGATCAGTCGCCAAGAACAGTTTCTGGTATTTGGATACTGATGCAACAACCGCTAATACGAATGCAGGATTTGAAGCTCGCAGGATACAATCTCAAGCAGTGCAAAACAATGGAAACGGCGGTGCAAAGAACATTAACGTCATCATTCCCCTGAATCGCTTTTCCTTTTTCGAAGAGTTGGAGGATAAGATGCTTGTGCCCATGCAGCTGCAATTTGAGATTAAGCTTCAACAGGATAATGAATTAATTCATATGGCTAATGGCACTGATGCTGGAAGAGTTGTCGTGAATAGGTTTTTGCTTTGGGTCCCCAGATTGACACCCAAAGATTCTCTTTATGACAAATTTGTCAGTTCATTCCTGAAAGAAACACAATGGAAATATCTGAGGGAGATGTATTCCGAATCAGCTCCTACGCAGTCATCAGGATTCTTCCAGATATCCGCAAGTATTGACAATGTTAAGCATATTTTTGTTTATCTTAAAAGAACCAATGATGCCGCTAAAGAAGAAGATAGCCCTTATCTCATGAACACTTTCCAGCTGAATGCGGACAATGCAAACTCATCCTTGTCGAACTGCCGGCTGGAATATGGAAACGGAGTTTTCTACCCGGAAACAGAGTATGACAGTGAAAGCAAAGTGAGGATTTTCCAGGATGTCATGAGTTATGCAATGAGGAAAAATGACTTCAACACAGGGACACAGTTGAATCTAGCCAATTTCAATTCTCTTTTCCCGTTGATCTATTTCGATCTGACTTATCAAACTGAAAAACCAACAAGAGATCCCAAGCAGCTGATATTCAGGTATCGATTGAACGCAGATGCAGAGGCAAACTTCAATGTACATGCCATTGTTCTCTATGAAGACATGGTGAAAATCGATAAGATTGGAAATGAGCTGGTGATCGTGTGATCTGTGAAGCGAAAAAAAAAAACATATCTTGTCATTTAAAATGACAACATATCACCCATATAAAGTAAATCTGTCGGAAGGGCAAAAAAGTAAGCTGGGAAAAGCATTCCGAACAAACAATCCTGTCACCCTGAGATTGGGTAGCAAACAAACAAGCGGAAATGATGAACTGATGCTCACGGCAAATCAAATAAAACGGATTGGAAAAGCCGCATCTCAGGGAAAGGGAGCTGAGATCAAAATCTCGAAAACGCAAATCCGAAAAGTGATGAAGCAAGGCGGAAGTCTTTTCTCTGCTATTGTTCCCCTAGCTCGTTCCCTGGCACCCACCCTGGCAAAGACACTTGGGCTGTCAGCATTGGCTGGTTTGGCGAGTGAAGGAGCGAGTCAAGTCGTGAAATCAATCAGTGGGAAAGGAGCAGGGCAAGTGGGCGGATTTCTCATTCCCCAATCCAAAATTCAGAAACTGATTGACAATAAACATCTGTTGACAAATAAACAGAAACAGGATATTTTGTCTGCCCTGAATTCAGGAGGACAGTTGGTGATGAAACCATCCGCAAAACAATCTGGTGGGGCATTGGGAACAATTCTGGCTTCCATTGGAATTCCACTGGCACTTGACATGGTAAAAAACATGTTTGGAAAAGGAGCGCCTAGAGTTGGTCGCCCCAAAGGAAAGGGAGCGCAGCGACCGCGACTGAAAGGAGAAGGTGCACCAAGATTGGGGGCGCATCCGTTTCAACCTCCCCCATTCATCGGAACCTGGGGACGAAAAATTGGGATGGGAAAAAAATCCAAAAAAGGAACGGGACTTCTGCTGGGGGAAAAAAGTCCATTCAACAACATCCCAATTCTCGGGGCGATTCTTTGAAGCGAAAGCTGAGCGAAGCGAAACCCAAATTCGTGAACAAACCCCTGAGCAACCTTGATCTTCTCCAGTGGATTGATTTTCTGAAAATTCCCAATTTCAAAGGGATTTTCGCCAGGAATGAAGCCATGCCCCGAGAACACAGCCCCTGCATCATCAATCTTGATTCACTTGAAAATGCTGGAACTCACTGGGTGTGCTGTGCCCCCGGACAGAAATTCACGTGGTATTTCGACTCTTTTGGGATGGGATTTCCCCAGGAATTCAAAAGTTCCAAACCGGTGATTTGGAACAGCAGTCAGTATCAAAACATCAACAGTGTCCTTTGCGGGTATTATTGCTTGTATTTCCTCCATCAATGGTCGCAGGGGAAAGATTTCTATGATATTCTCAAACCTTTCAGTCTGACTGACTCGGGGGAGAATGAAAGATTCATAAAAGAATATTTCGATTGAAAATGAAGTCATATTGCGTGAAAGAGAAAAAACAAACTGAATGCGTGCAACCATCTGGATATATGACTGCGAAAAATGGCAGAAAAATGTGGTTTTGCCATTGCGCTTCCTGCGGAATCAAGAAAACAAGATTTGTGAAATCGGGAAACTGAGTCTGCCCCCACAAGGTGGGGGCGAAGCGAAGCGAGCCGCGGAGCGAAGCGGAGCTGGCATAGGTGAACTTGCGCTGACTGGCGTGGCTCATGCGCTGCCTTGGATTGGGAAGAAGACTGTTGATATGGGCCGTTATGGAGCCAGTGAATTATTGCGAAACAAAAACACTCAGAAAAAAGCATTGGATTTTGCCCTGGACAAGATGAAACCATTTCTTGCCAAAACTTCTTCCGATATGCTGAATCAACTGAGTACGGCGATCCGGCCAAACAGAAAATATAAGACAGATCGAGCAGATTTGGATGGTCGTGGGTTGGATGTTCATTCCCTGATTGGGAAACTGCCAAGGCCAAAGAAAGGATTCACTTTACCTGGACATAACTTCACCGGGCCCTGGAACCCACTCGAAAAACAAGTTAGATTTGATGAAAAGGGAAAGATTCTTGAAATCTGGCAGCAACCCACAGGAAAAACAGACGCAGTTGCTATGCAACACGATGTGGATTATTCAGTCTGCGCGAAACAGGCGGATCCACGCAAATGTAAAAATCAAGCAGACAGGAAAATGGTTGCCGCTCTGGACGCGATTCCCTGGAAAGAAAGACAGTGGGGCCATGCTTTGGCGAGAAACACAATTCAAGCAAAACAGAAACTTGGGCTCGGCGCCCCAAAAAACGGGAAAAGATTTTGAGTGAAGGCCAGTGGACTCAAAATCTGGCAAATGAATTACACCGGCCAATCAGGCGGCGCTTTCCAAAACGAAGAGTTTTGTCATATGGGATTGACAACATCTGGGCGGCTGATCTGGTCGAGATGGGGAAATTTTCGAGGTGGAATAAAGGGATCAGATACCTGCTGATGGTGATCGATGTTTTCTCAAAATTCGGTTGGATTCGTCCCCTGAAAGACAAACGAGGTCAAACAGTGGCTGATGCTTTCCGAGATATATTCAAGGGGCGAAAACCGAAAATGCTCTGGACTGACAAAGGGTCTGAATTTTTCAACGCAGTGATGAAGGATTTGCTTGGCGAAAATGGGATACAATTGTATACAACGGAAAATGAAGAAAAGTCATCTGTTGTTGAGCGCTGGAACAGGTCTTTTAAGGAGAAACTCTTTAAAATGTTTAGCGCGAACAACAATACAATATACTGGGACAAACTTGGCAAATTACTGGATGAATATAATCATCGTTTTCATTCGAGCATTCGGATGAGTCCCGCAGAGGCGAGCAAACAGGAAAATGAGAAAAAGGTTTTCGCTAATTTATACGGAGATTTAATTTATGCTAAACACAACCCGGCAAAATTCAGGGTTGGCGACAGGGTGAGAATTTCAAAGTTTAAACGAAAGATATTTGACAAAGGTTACACGTCGAATTGGACAGAGGAGATATTTGTGATTGACGAAATAAAGAACACAAACCCTGTAACGTATAAATTAGTTGATCTGTTGGGAGAAAACATCACTGGATCATTTTACGAGGCGGAACTTCAAAAGACAACGCAAGATGTGTTTCGAATTGAAAAAGTTATTCGCCGCGATAATAAGCGAAAACTCGCGCTTGTAAAATGGAAAAGTTACCCTGACAAATTTAATTCTTGGGTTCCATTGAGCGATGTGGGAAAGATATCTTAACAGTTTCGAATGTTAAACTATATGTTATTCCAAACTTCCCTATCATTTTGACAAACCTGTTTGATAATTTTTAAGTTTTTAGCAAAAAATCTCTGCGGCAACTCACACATTAAAAGTCTTGGGTAAGTTGTAGCAAGTTCATAAAAAGCCATCAAAAACTTCGCGTGGGAAGAAGAGATATCCAGAGTTTTTCTCAAGTGGAGTCTAAATCCTTCCGGTGTTGAGGCTGATCTTAAGGCCACAAGTAAATCGCCTTGAAGTGCTGAATAATACAAAATATCACGATGCGAGTTCCCAATCGCCTTCGATAAAAGATTAATCGAGTCAACACAGTTCTCTGGCGTCTCCCTCTTGATTTCGATGCCATGATAACACTTCATTCTTTCATGGTTAACTGCTAACTCCAATGTCTCCTTCACTGCAGCATATTGATCACGTTGTGGTTCTTTATCGCTTTTTGCCAATTCAGGAAATCGGTCAATCATAATTGCCTTCTCTTCCCCAATAAATTCAGCAGCATCTGGAAATCTGTGAACAATTCTTTGAGTAAATCCCTCGAGATAGTCAGCAAAAACTGTAAATCTTTTCTTGTTCATGATGACTGTAACACGTTTATCACTTTTCTGATTTTATGCAAGACGCAAGCCAATTTGTGATTTTGTTGATAGTGGATTTCGGCGTAAGCCAATTTCTGATTGGTTTGGAGTGACAGGTTATTCTGAGAAAATTTATTCGTCTTTCCGAGAATGCCGCCTGTCGCCAGAATATGAATGTTTGTCATTCATATTCATGTTTTCAAAGCACCGCTCAACTGCGCTTTCATTTTGCTATGATGCAAATAGCCAAGAGCGTAAGGGTTTTTCCCTTTTGGTAATGTTTATTTTTAAAATTTGTTTTTCATGTTGAATGTTTAAACAGCTTTGGTTTTAATTTTATGCAAGACGCGTCTTGTGTTTCAATTGACTTAGTGATGAATAATCGGTCAAGCTCATGATTTCAAGCTTCGCTTGCGTTTCGCTGGGCTAATTTCGTTCGTTTCGTTCGCTTTATTTTCTTTCATTTCCCGGTGGATTTCCCAGAGAAGACCGCTTTGCTTTTGGAGTTCCTTTTTGAGAATCTTGTGTTCCTCCTGGAGATTGACGAATGATTCAAAAAGGAGTTCAATTGAGTCTTCGATTTCGTCGCTTCGCTCAGCTTCCGCCATCTCCGAGTCAGACACAATAAATTCATCATCCGATGTTGTCGGAGTCTCATTCACGCTTCTTGTTTCTTCCTCTGAGCATGTGAAACAATCGTCATGGTCACTCGCACTGAGGCTCGCACTGAGGCTCGCTTCGCTCGCTTCGCTTTGCTCGTCTTCATTGTAAATTATTTTTTTAAATGGATCCATTTTAATTCCAATTACATTTTTTGAAAATGGTTTGGATTATTTTTTCTTGTTCCGCCCGTCTGGATGAAAGTTTGAGCAGTTTGAAATCATCTTCATTGGGATTGAAACCGTTCTTCTGCAACAGGGCGAAAAGAACTTGGTGGCAATTGAGAAACTTTTTCCTGTTGAGATGAAGATCGTCATATGCTAGGGAAAAATATTTGAAATCGTCGATGAGATATTTCTCCAGATGTTCATAATCATTTCCGTCGTGACCTGTTATGTGGTTGAAGATTTCATGAGCGTGGTCATTTGCTTTCTTTCCCCATTTGGCAGCTTTGGCGAAATCCCTGACTTTTTTTCTTGTGAGTTCGCCACGGGGAATCTGGGAGAGAATTTGTGCTTGATAAAACTCGAGATCTTTGAGTGGAATTTGATTTTTCCCCTGATTTTTTCGGATGATATCTTTGAAATGTTCCAGTCGGGGATTTTTGGGAGTATGGCATGTTGTGTGGGTTTCCTGAACGAGTTCAGGAATGAAATCGATTTCTTCTTCGGAATCAGACATTTTTCTTTCAGGAATAGATTTCTAGCTTCGCTTTCTGAAATAGATTTTTCACCCTTATAGTAGATAATAATCGCTGGTTCTGGTGGGATCCGAGGCCACCTTAATTCGAATGTGTTTGAATTGATTAAAAACATGTTACAATGGGTGAAACATGTTGCAATTGGTAGAATTGTGGGGAATTGTAGGAGAAGAGTGGAAGTGGAACTTTGAAATGTTTGTGAACAATTGAGGGAATGGAAGTTGTGTGGAAAGAAGAAGTGAAGTTGTATGAGAAATCATGGGAAAAAATTAGAAGTGAAACGTGTGGGGTTTTTTGGGGTGATTGATGTTACGTGAGCTGAAACCGAGAATGTGTTGAATTGGTGGGTAAATTTTTGGGCGTATTTCTGCTGTGAGCTGAAACCGAGAATGTGTTGAATTGGTGGGTAAATTTTTGGGCGTATTTCTGCTGTGAGCTGAAACCGAGAATGAGCTGAGAATGTGTTGAATTGGTGGGTAAATTTTTGGGCGTATTTCTGCTGTGAGCTGAAACCCGCATTTCCTATCTACTGGGGCGTACTCAAAATAGTTCATAGACATTCAGGAAGAAAAAGTTTTCTCCAAGTGAAATTTCAACTAAGTAAAATAGCACAAACTTCAACTAATCCCTCGACTCTCCCTGGGCAAGACCTCTCCCCTCCCTGGGCAAGACCCTCCTAAAAGACAGGGGGGTAGGGGTTTATGTGGGAATGCCACAGGCTACGGCTTACCAAAAAAAAAGCACATTCCGACCTTGTCATTCAAACAGTGACTTATTTTTCTCCCAGAACGTGGAAAAAACTCAACAATAAACAGATGTCAGTTTAAATCTTACCATGGCCCGTAACTGATATTAGGCCTGTCCCGATTGTGCTCGTAAAATGCTGGAAAGTTGTTCCAAAAAGTTGCTCAAAAATTGCCAAAAATCCAAAAAGTTGCTAAAATTTCAAAAGTTGCTGCCTAAATTTCCTGATATTTTTATGTAAACGTTAATTAAAAGCTAATAATTGCTAACATCGGTCAAGAAAAATAGCTTGAAATTTAGCTATAAAGAGGATACTCTTAAGTCTAACGGAACAAAACACATGGTTCATTTGACGTCTTGCCCAACGAAACTAGCTCTACTGATTGCATTCTCAGAGTCTAAAACCATATGAGAAATCAAAAGTTAATACACAGAAACATAATTTTATAAACAGAAACTAAAAATCTCGAGACCACTCTTGACCGAGATCTTTGGGCGAAACTAAACTTTTCTCACATAAAAAGTATATTATTAGAAGACTTCAGATATTATTAGGAGATATTATTATTATTATTATTATTATTATTATTATTATTATTAAGAAGTATATTATTAAAATGCATCTTATTTTATTGAGATAGGTATTTCCTTGCAGCCCGAAACGAGAACGTTTGGTCTGAAGCACTGTACACGTTCTCTTGCGACGCTTGTGCGCAATCGAAGAGTTTAGATTTTCATTGGAATCTATGGGAATTAATTCTAAACTCTCGCTCTCGTTCTCGCTCTCATAAAGTTTGAACTATCTACGCTCTCGCTCTCGTTATTTTAATCACATTCGAATCGATCAGATCCATTGAGTTCTGCATTAAATTAAAGTTTTAATTTATAAAGTTGTTCTGCTTCACATGATGGAATGTTTGACTGACTTTGATAACAATAGGTGACTTGATAACAATAGGTGAGAACAATAGGTTATAACAATAGGTGGTTTATAACTCATAAAAATTCATGAACTTGTGTCACCTGAGCGCCGTAGCTCAGGTGATTGGCCATTGGACTCCGAGTCAGACAGAGGGCGAGGTCGCACGTTCGAACTCGCGGGGTGGCGGGAAAAAAGGAAAAAAAAAAGGGACTGGTACCAGAGGGAGTAGGGTAAGGTAAGGTAAGGTAAGGTAAGGTAAGGTAAGGTAAGGTAAGGTAAGGTAAGGTAAGGTAAGGTAAGGTAAGGTAAGGTAAGGTAAGGTAAGGTAAGGTAAGGTAAGGTAAGGTAAGGTAAGGTAAGGGTAGAGGGTAGAGGGTAGAGGGTACGGCCGTACGGGGGGTAGAGGGTAGGGGGTGGACTAGCCTGCGAGCAAGCTGTGCTGGGTTAAAGGGGATTGGGGAGGGAATGAAAGGGCCTCCCTAATCCCCCTTAACCCAGTACAGCTTGCTCGCAGGCTAGGGGTTTTGCTTTTTTTTTCTATTGACGTTAATTGTAGATTTGCACAGTTTTAAAACGAAATGTTGTATTTAATTGTTTATTTAATTTTATTTATTTTTAAACTGTTTATTGATTTTGTTATTCAATAACATTTGTATTACTTTTCATCGTTTATTAGTTTTATTGTTATTTATTGTTTATTATTTTATTAATAAGAAAAGACAACAACCTACTATGTGAAGTCCACTAATTACCAGCATTCGTTTTACAGCATTCGAAACAAACAAACGAACGAGATAAAAACAGAAATACATACAATGCGACGCTATAAATAATTTGAAACTGGTCTCACTAGAATAGTCAACAGATCTGATCTGGCCATAAGAAAAAAGAGCTCGTAGAACCTATTCTAAATTTATATTATTCTCAAACGAAAGTTAAAATGAACAAGATCACTATATTCTGACTCACGACCGTTAACCACTTTGACGATCGGAAGTTTAACACTTAACACTCGCGCCGAGCATAAGCTATATTCACGAAATTCAGATGGAAGGGCTATAGTCTTATGGAAAGTGTTTTGCTGAACTAGTTCAGCAAAAAAAGCAAAAGCTATTTTCCTTGCTAACAATTCCAAAGCGTGAAAAACGTGAAAAACATCCGCTGTCAACAAGACGCGTGATGTTTGAGATCTAATTAGTCAAATTGCCGAGCAAAAAGTGTTTTCTACCGATAAACCACATTCTTTTGCTAAAACACACAGTGAAAATGCGTTTCTTTTACAAGAAAATTCAGCCAAGACTGACGGCATCTTTATGCAAAAGCTAGTAGGCTGAAATTAAAATTTGACAAACACTGAAGGCGAGGGAAGCGGTTTAAGCTTTACATATTAAAATCGTGTAACAACGCGCCAAAACTGACACGAAACGTAGCGGTTCGGCTTGATGCTAAACCAAAACACCATAGTTATTTACTAATACAGATATAACAAAATCAAGTACAGAGTCTATGGCTGCGAAACATTGAAACACTTACGGAATTTTTGGTTTTACTTCGGTGCACCTTCCATTCCGCTCGCTGACCAAGGAACCAGAATGTTTTCTGACCCTTTTCAAAGTAACGCAAAGTAACGTGACGATCTCCTACATTTCGTCTCAGGTAGAAGGATAAAAAGACGCTTCTTTCGCTGGAGACGAGCAATCTACTTTGTTGCTGAGATTACTGCCATTCCTGCCTCTTCGTTTTTGTTTTTGTTTTTGTTTTTATCGCAAGCTTCTCATACAGCAGAAAGAACGCAACAGATACCGCAATGAATTATGGGAAACTCCTGAGTTCAACGAACGCCGGAATCAGCCTCCAACTGATTTTTCACAAAATATATAAGTCTAAAAGCACTTCGGTCACAGCCAGGTGTCACAAATGGGCTGCAACTCACGATCATACAGTTTTTTTTTTTAGACAAAACGTGCTTTTAGACTCCGTCTGGTTCGGCTTGCCTACCGACTGTGAACGCCCGCAACACTGCCAACATCGGAACTATTCAACAGTCGAAAAAGCAAAACACCAGTCCTTTCTTTGAAAGGTGCTAGTGACTTACGGGTTTCTGGACTTAATGATGTCCTTCAACCACCAGACGGGCACAAATGTGGCGAATAAAGAAAATACTTTTTTGAATACAGGAGCTCAAAGCCAAACGTAAGCTTCGAGAGTCGCTTCAAGATCGATCGACCATCCTTACTTTCCCGCTTTGATTTGAATATGACATCATGGACACGTGATAATTCCTATGAAAAAGACTCTTTTCCAGATCTCTTCCGTAGTTAGCGCGAAAGTGCTTTCTGCTAACGTTAACAAGTTAAAACTCTGGGCGTTATATAATTACCTCAAGGTACTACTACCTAAAATTACCTCGACGCTTACTTACAGTGCATTTTAACTGTTAACTGTTAACTGTGCATGTTAACATATGCAATCCCAGTCGTTTTCATCGTTTTCGAGCGTTTTGGTGTGAAAACGATACAAAAACGCTTTTTGCTTCGTTTTCGCCAAGATGAAAACGGAGACTTCTGAAAACGCATTTCACGGACGGGGCCTTAGTGGCAAACAGGACAGGGGCGTACTCAAAATAGTTCATAGACATTCAGGAAGAAAAAGTTTTCTCCAAGTGAAATTTCAACTAAGTAAAATAGCACAAACTTCAACTAATCCCTCGACTCTCCCTGGGCAAGACCTCTCCCCTCCCTGGGCAAGACCCTCCTAAAAGACAGGGGGGTAGGGGTTTATGTGGGAATGCCACAGGCTACGGCTTACAAAAAAAAAGCACATTCCCACCTTGTCATTCAAACAGTGACTTATTTTTCTCCCAGAACGTGGAAAAAACTCAACAATAAACAGATGTCAGTTTAAATCTTACCATGGCCCGTAACTGATATTAGGCCTGTCCCGATTGTGCTCGTAAAATGCTGGAAAGTTGTTCCAAAAAGTTGCTCAAAAATTGCCAAAAATCCAAAAAGTTGCTAAAATTTCAAAAGTTGCTGCCTAAATTTCCTGATATTTTTATGTAAACGTTAATTAAAAGCTAATAATTGCTAACATCGGTCAAGAAAAATAGCTTGAAATTTAGCTATAAAGAGGATACTCTTAAGTCTAACGGAACAAAACACATGGTTCATTTGACGTCTTGCCCAACGAAACTAGCTCTACTGATTGCATTCTCAGAGTCTAAAACCATATGAGAAATCAAAAGTTAATACACAGAAACATAATTTTATAAACAGAAACTAAAAATCTCGAGACCACTCTTGACCGAGATCTTTGGGCGAAACTAAACTTTTCTCACATAAAAAGTATATTATTAGAAGACATATTATTAGGAGATATTATTATTATTATTATTATTATTATTATTATTAAGAAGTATATTATTAAAATGCATCTTATTTTATTGAGATAGGTATTTCCTTGCAGCCCGAAACGAGAACGTTTGGTCTGAAGCACTGTACACGTTCTCTTGCGACGCTTGTGCGCAATCGAAGAGTTTAGATTTTCATTGGAATCTATGGGAATTAATTCTAAACTCTCGCTCTCGTTCTCGCTCTCATAAAGTTTGAACTATCTACGCTCTCGCTCTCGTTATTTTAATCACATTCGAATCGATCAGATCCATTGAGTTCTGCATTAAATTAAAGTTTTAATTTATAAAGTTGTTCTGCTTCACATGATGGAATGTTTGACTGACTTTGATAACAATAGGTGACTTGATAACAATAGGTGAGAACAATAGGTTATAACAATAGGTGGTTTATAACTCATAAAAATTCATGAACTTGTGTCACCTGAGCGCCGTAGCTCAGGTGATTGGCCATTGGACTCCGAGTCAGACAGAGGGCGAGGTCGCACGTTCGAACTCGCGGGGTGGCGGGAAAAAGGGACTGGTACCAGAGGGGGTAGGGTAAGGTAGGGTAAGGTAAGGTAAGGTAAGGTAAGGTAAGGTAAGGTAAGGTAAGGTAAGGTAAGGTAAGGTAAGGTAAGGGTAGAGGGTAGAGGGTACGGCCGTACGGGGGGTAGAGGGTAGGGGGTGGACTAGCCTGCGAGCAAGCTGTGCTGGGTTAAAGGGGATTGGGGAGGGAATGAAAGGGCCTCCCTAATCCCCCTTAACCCAGTACAGCTTGCTCGCAGGCTAGGGGTTTTGCTTTTTTTTTCTATTGACGTTAATTGTAGATTTGCACAGTTTTAAAACGAAATGTTGTATTTAATTGTTTATTTAATTTTATTTATTTTTAAACTGTTTATTGATTTTGTTATTCAATAACATTTGTATTACTTTTCATCGTTTATTAGTTTTATTGTTATTTATTGTTTATTATTTTATTAATAAGAAAAGACAACAACCTACTATGTGAAGTCCACTAATTACCAGCATTCGTTTTACAGCATTCGAAACAAACAAACGAACGAGATAAAAACAGAAATACATACAATGCGACGCTATAAATAATTTGAAACTGGTCTCACTAGAATAGTCAACAGATCTGATCTGGCCATAAGAAAAAAGAGCTCGTAGAACCTATTCTAAATTTATATTATTCTCAAACGAAAGTTAAAATGAACAAGATCACTATATTCTGACTCACGACCGTTAACCACTTTGACGATCGGAAGTTTAACACTTAACACTCGCGCCGAGCATAAGCTATATTCACGAAATTCAGATGGAAGGGCTATAGTCTTATGGAAAGTGTTTTGCTGAACTAGTTCAGCAAAAAAAGCAAAAGCTATTTTCCTTGCTAACAATTCCAAAGCGTGAAAAACGTGAAAAACATCCGCTGTCAACAAGACGCGTGATGTTTGAGATCTAAATAGTCAAATTGCCGAGCAAAAAGTGTTTTCTACCGATAAACCACATTCTTTTGCTAAAACACACAGTGAAAATGCGTTTCTTTTACAAGAAAATTCAGCCAAGACTGACGGCATCTTTATGCAAAAGCTAGTAGGCTGAAATTAAAATTTGACAAACACTGAAGGCGAGGGAAGCGGTTTAAGCTTTACATATTAAAATCGTGTAACAACGCGCCAAAACTGACACGAAACGTAGCGGTTCGGCTTGATGCTAAACCAAAACACCATAGTTATTTACTAATACAGATATAACAAAATCAAGTACAGAGTCTATGGCTGCGAAACATTGAAACACTTACGGAATTTTTGGTTTTACTTCGGTGCACCTTCCATTCCGCTCGCTGACCAAGGAACCAGAATGTTTTCTGACCCTTTTCAAAGCAACGCAAAGTAACGTGACGATCTCCTACATTTCGTCTCAGGTAGAAGGATAAAAAGACGCTTCTTTCGCTGGAGACGAGCAATCTACTTTGTTGCTGAGATTACTGCCATTCCTGCCTCTTCGTTTTTGTTTTTGTTTTTGTTTTTATCGCAAGCTTCTCATACAGCAGAAAGAACGCAACAGATACCGCAATGAATTATGGGAAACTCCTGAGTTCAACGAACGCGGAATCAGCCTCCAACTGATTTTTCACAAAATATGTAAGTCTAAAAGCACCTCTTCAATTTAAAACTTCGGTCACAGCCAGGTGTCACAAATGGGCTGCAACTCACGATCATACAGTTTTTTTTTTTTAGACAAAACGTGCTTTTAGACTCCGTCTGGTTCGGCTTGCCTACCGACTGTGAACGCCCGCAACACTGCCAACATCGGAACTATTCAACAGTCGAAAAAGCAAAACACCAGTCCTTTCTTTGAAAGGTGCTAGTGACTTACGGGTTTCTGGACTTAATGATGTCCTTCAACCACCAGACGGGCACAAATGTGGCGAATAAAGAAAATACTTTTTTGAATACAGGAGCTCAAAGCCAAACGTAAGCTTCGAGAGTCGCTTCAAGATCGATCGACCATCCTTACTTTCCCGCTTTGATTTGAATATGACATCATGGACACGTGATAATTCCTATGAAAAAGACTCTTTTCCAGATCTCTTCCGTAGTTAGCGCGAAAGTGCTTTCTGCTAACGTTAACAAGTTAAAACTCTGGGCGTTATATAATTACCTCAAGGTACTACTACCTAAAATTACCTCGACGCTTACTTACAGTGCATTTTAACTGTTAACTGTTAACTGTGCATGTTAACATATGCAATCCCAGTCGTTTTCATCGTTTTCGAGCGTTTTAGTGTGAAAACGATACAAAAACGCTTTTTGCTTCGTTTTCGCCAAGATGAAAACGGAGACTTCTGAAAACGCATTTCACGGACGGGGCCTTAGTGGCAAACAGGACAGGGGCGTACTCAAAATAGTTCATAGACATTCAGGAAGAAAAAGTTTTCTCCAAGTGAAATTTCAACTAAGTAAAATAGCACAAACTTCAACTAATCCCTCGACTCTCCCTGGGCAAGACCTCTCCCCTCCCTGGGCAAGACCCTCCTAAAAGACAGGGGGGTAGGGGTTTATGTGGGAATGCCACAGGCTACGGCTTACAAAAAAAAAAGCACATTCCGACCTTGTCATTCAAACAGTGACTTATTTTTCTCCCAGAACGTGGAAAAAACTCAACAATAAACAGATGTCAGTTTAAATCTTACCATGGCCCGTAACTGATATTAGGCCTGTCCCGATTGTGCTCGTAAAATGCTGGAAAGTTGTTCCAAAAAGTTGCTCAAAAATTGCCAAAAATCCAAAAAGTTGCTAAAATTTCAAAAGTTGCTGCCTAAATTTCCTGATATTTTTATGTAAACGTTAATTAAAAGCTAATAATTGCTAACATCGGTCAAGAAAAATAGCTTGAAATTTAGCTATAAAGAGGATACTCTTAAGTCTAACGGAACAAAACACATGGTTCATTTGACGTCTTGCCCAACGAAACTAGCTCTACTGATTGCATTCTCAGAGTCTAAAACCATATGAGAAATCAAAAGTTAATACACAGAAACATAATTTTATAAACAGAAACTAAAAATCTCGAGACCACTCTTGACCGAGATCTTTGGGCGAAACTAAACTTTTCTCACATAAAAAGTATATTATTAGAAGACATATTATTAGGAGATATTATTATTATTATTATTATTATTATTATTATTATTAAGAAGTATATTATTAAAATGCATCTTATTTTATTGAGATAGGTATTTCCTTGCAGCCCGAAACGAGAACGTTTGGTCTGAAGCACTGTACACGTTCTCTTGCGACGCTTGTGCGCAATCGAAGAGTTTAGATTTTCATTGGAATCTATGGGAATTAATTCTAAACTCTCGCTCTCGTTCTCGCTCTCATAAAGTTTGAACTATCTACGCTCTCGCTCTCGTTATTTTAATCACATTCGAATCGATCAGATCCATTGAGTTCTGCATTAAATTAAAGTTTTAATTTATAAAGTTGTTCTGCTTCACATGATGGAATGTTTGACTGACTTTGATAACAATAGGTGACTTGATAACAATAGGTGAGAACAATAGGTTATAACAATAGGTGGTTTATAACTCATAAAAATTCATGAACTTGTGTCACCTGAGCGCCGTAGCTCAGGTGATTGGCCATTGGACTCCGAGTCAGACAGAGGGCGAGGTCGCACGTTCGAACTCGCGGGGTGGCGGGAAAAAGGGAAAAAAAAAAGGGACTGGTACCAGAGGGGGTAGGGTAAGGTAGGGTAAGGTAAGGTAAGGTAAGGTAAGGTAAGGTAAGGTAAGGTAAGGTAAGGTAAGGTAAGGTAAGGTAAGGTAAGGGTAGAGGGTAGAGGGTACGGCCGTACGGGGGGTAGAGGGTAGGGGGTGGACTAGCCTGCGAGCAAGCTGTGCTGGGTTAAAGGGGATTGGGGAGGGAATGAAAGGGCCTCCCTAATCCCCCTTAACCCAGTACAGCTTGCTCGCAGGCTAGGGGTTTTGCTTTTTTTTTCTATTGACGTTAATTGTAGATTTGCACAGTTTTAAAACGAAATGTTGTATTTAATTGTTTATTTAATTTTATTTATTTTTAAACTGTTTATTGATTTTGTTATTCAATAACATTTGTATTACTTTTCATCGTTTATTAGTTTTATTGTTATTTATTGTTTATTATTTTATTAATAAGAAAAGACAACAACCTACTATGTGAAGTCCACTAATTACCAGCATTCGTTTTACAGCATTCGAAACAAACAAACGAACGAGATAAAAACAGAAATACATACAATGCGACGCTATAAATAATTTGAAACTGGTCTCACTAGAATAGTCAACAGATCTGATCTGGCCATAAGAAAAAAGAGCTCGTAGAACCTATTCTAAATTTATATTATTCTCAAACGAAAGTTAAAATGAACAAGATCACTATATTCTGACTCACGACCGTTAACCACTTTGACGATCGGAAGTTTAACACTTAACACTCGCGCCGAGCATAAGCTATATTCACGAAATTCAGATGGAAGGGCTATAGTCTTATGGAAAGTGTTTTGCTGAACTAGTTCAGCAAAAAAAGCAAAAGCTATTTTCCTTGCTAACAATTCCAAAGCGTGAAAAACGTGAAAAACATCCGCTGTCAACAAGACGCGTGATGTTTGAGATCTAAATAGTCAAATTGCCGAGCAAAAAGTGTTTTCTACCGATAAACCACATTCTTTTGCTAAAACACACAGTGAAAATGCGTTTCTTTTACAAGAAAATTCAGCCAAGACTGACGGCATCTTTATGCAAAAGCTAGTAGGCTGAAATTAAAATTTGACAAACACTGAAGGCGAGGGAAGCGGTTTAAGCTTTACATATTAAAATCGTGTAACAACGCGCCAAAACTGACACGAAACGTAGCGGTTCGGCTTGATGCTAAACCAAAACACCATAGTTATTTACTAATACAGATATAACAAAATCAAGTACAGAGTCTATGGCTGCGAAACATTGAAACACTTACGGAATTTTTGGTTTTACTTCGGTGCACCTTCCATTCCGCTCGCTGACCAAGGAACCAGAATGTTTTCTGACCCTTTTCAAAGTAACGCAAAGTAACGTGACGATCTCCTACATTTCGTCTCAGGTAGAAGGATAAAAAGACGCTTCTTTCGCTGGAGACGAGCAATCTACTTTGTTGCTGAGATTACTGCCATTCCTGCCTCTTCGTTTTTGTTTTTGTTTTTGTTTTTATCGCAAGCTTCTCATACAGCAGAAAGAACGCAACAGATACCGCAATGAATTATGGGAAACTCCTGAGTTCAACGAACGCGGAATCAGCCTCCAACTGATTTTTCACAAAATATATAAGTCTAAAAGCACCTCTTCAATTAAAACTTCGGTCACAGCCAGGTGTCACAAATGGGCTGCAACTCACGATCATACAGTTTTTTTTTTTAGACAAAACGTGCTTTTAGACTCCGTCTGGTTCGGCTTGCCTACCGACTGTGAACGCCCGCAACACTGCCAACATCGGAACTATTCAACAGTCGAAAAAGCAAAACACCAGTCCTTTCTTTGAAAGGTGCTAGTGACTTACGGGTTTCTGGACTTAATGATGTCCTTCAACCACCAGACGGGCACAAATGTGGCGAATAAAGAAAATACTTTTTTGAATACAGGAGCTCAAAGCCAAACGTAAGCTTCGAGAGTCGCTTCAAGATCGATCGACCATCCTTACTTTCCCGCTTTGATTTGAATATGACATCATGGACACGTGATAATTCCTATGAAAAAGACTCTTTTCCAGATCTCTTCCGTAGTTAGCGCGAAAGTGCTTTCTGCTAACGTTAACAAGTTAAAACTCTGGGCGTTATATAATTACCTCAAGGTACTACTACCTAAAATTACCTCGACGCTTACTTACAGTGCATTTTAACTGTTAACTGTTAACTGTGCATGTTAACATATGCAATCCCAGTCGTTTTCATCGTTTTCGAGCGTTTTAGTGTGAAAACGATACAAAAACGCTTTTTGCTTCGTTTTCGCCAAGATGAAAACGGAGACTTCTGAAAACGCATTTCACGGACGGGGCCTTAGTGGCAAACAGGACAGGGGCGTACTCAAAATAGTTCATAGACATTCAGGAAGAAAAAGTTTTCTCCAAGTGAAATTTCAACTAAGTAAAATAGCACAAACTTCAACTAATCCCTCGACTCTCCCTGGGCAAGACCTCTCCCCTCCCTGGGCAAGACCCTCCTAAAAGACAGGGGGGTAGGGGTTTATGTGGGAATGCCACAGGCTACGGCTTACAAAAAAAAAAGCACATTCCGACCTTGTCATTCAAACAGTGACTTATTTTTCTCCCAGAACGTGGAAAAAACTCAACAATAAACAGATGTCAGTTTAAATCTTACCATGGCCCGTAACTGATATTAGGCCTGTCCCGATTGTGCTCGTAAAATGCTGGAAAGTTGTTCCAAAAAGTTGCTCAAAAATTGCCAAAAATCCAAAAAGTTGCTAAAATTTCAAAAGTTGCTGCCTAAATTTCCTGATATTTTTATGTAAACGTTAATTAAAAGCTAATAATTGCTAACATCGGTCAAGAAAAATAGCTTGAAATTTAGCTATAAAGAGGATACTCTTAAGTCTAACGGAACAAAACACATGGTTCATTTGACGTCTTGCCCAACGAAACTAGCTCTACTGATTGCATTCTCAGAGTCTAAAACCATATGAGAAATCAAAAGTTAATACACAGAAACATAATTTTATAAACAGAAACTAAAAATCTCGAGACCACTCTTGACCGAGATCTTTGGGCGAAACTAAACTTTTCTCACATAAAAAGTATATTATTAGAAGACATATTATTAGGAGATATTATTATTATTATTATTATTATTATTATTATTATTATTATTAAGAAGTATATTATTAAAATGCATCTTATTTTATTGAGATAGGTATTTCCTTGCAGCCCGAAACGAGAACGTTTGGTCTGAAGCACTGTACACGTTCTCTTGCGACGCTTGTGCGCAATCGAAGAGTTTAGATTTTCATTGGAATCTATGGGAATTAATTCTAAACTCTCGCTCTCGTTCTCGCTCTCATAAAGTTTGAACTATCTACGCTCTCGCTCTCGTTATTTTAATCACATTCGAATCGATCAGATCCATTGAGTTCTGCATTAAATTAAAGTTTTAATTTATAAAGTTGTTCTGCTTCACATGATGGAATGTTTGACTGACTTTGATAACAATAGGTGACTTGATAACAATAGGTGAGAACAATAGGTTATAACAATAGGTGGTTTATAACTCATAAAAATTCATGAACTTGTGTCACCTGAGCGCCGTAGCTCAGGTGATTGGCCATTGGACTCCGAGTCAGACAGAGGGCGAGGTCGCACGTTCGAACTCGCGGGGTGGCGGGAAAAAGGGAAAAAAAAAAGGGACTGGTACCAGAGGGGGTAGGGTAAGGTAGGGTAAGGTAAGGTAAGGTAAGGTAAGGTAAGGTAAGGTAAGGTAAGGGTAGAGGGTAGAGGGTACGGCCGTACGGGGGGTAGAGGGTAGGGGGTGGACTAGCCTGCGAGCAAGCTGTGCTGGGTTAAAGGGGATTGGGGAGGGAATGAAAGGGCCTCCCTAATCCCCCTTAACCCGAGTACAGCTTGCTCGCAGGCTAGGGGTTTTGCTTTTTTTTTCTATTGACGTTAATTGTAGATTTGCACAGTTTTAAAACGAAATGTTGTATTTAATTGTTTATTTAATTTTATTTATTTTTAAACTGTTTATTGATTTTGTTATTCAATAACATTTGTATTACTTTTCATCGTTTATTAGTTTTATTGTTATTTATTGTTTATTATTTTATTAATAAGAAAAGACAACAACCTACTATGTGAAGTCCACTAATTACCAGCATTCGTTTTACAGCATTCGAAACAAACAAACGAACGAGATAAAAACAGAAATACATACAATGCGACGCTATAAATAATTTGAAACTGGTCTCACTAGAATAGTCAACAGATCTGATCTGGCCATAAGAAAAAAGAGCTCGTAGAACCTATTCTAAATTTATATTATTCTCAAACGAAAGTTAAAATGAACAAGATCACTATATTCTGACTCACGACCGTTAACCACTTTGACGATCGGAAGTTTAACACTTAACACTCGCGCCGAGCATAAGCTATATTCACGAAATTCAGATGGAAGGGCTATAGTCTTATGGAAAGTGTTTTGCTGAACTAGTTCAGCAAAAAAAGCAAAAGCTATTTTCCTTGCTAACAATTCCAAAGCGTGAAAAACGTGAAAAACATCCGCTGTCAACAAGACGCGTGATGTTTGAGATCTAAATAGTCAAATTGCCGAGCAAAAAGTGTTTTCTACCGATAAACCACATTCTTTTGCTAAAACACACAGTGAAAATGCGTTTCTTTTACAAGAAAATTCAGCCAAGACTGACGGCATCTTTATGCAAAAGCTAGTAGGCTGAAATTAAAATTTGACAAACACTGAAGGCGAGGGAAGCGGTTTAAGCTTTACATATTAAAATCGTGTAACAACGCGCCAAAACTGACACGAAACGTAGCGGTTCGGCTTGATGCTAAACCAAAACACCATAGTTATTTACTAATACAGATATAACAAAATCAAGTACAGAGTCTATGGCTGCGAAACATTGAAACACTTACGGAATTTTTGGTTTTACTTCGGTGCACCTTCCATTCCGCTCGCTGACCAAGGAACCAGAATGTTTTCTGACCCTTTTCAAAGCAACGCAAAGTAACGTGACGATCTCCTACATTTCGTCTCAGGTAGAAGGATAAAAAGACGCTTCTTTCGCTGGAGACGAGCAATCTACTTTGTTGCTGAGATTACTGCCATTCCTGCCTCTTCGTTTTTGTTTTTGTTTTTGTTTTTATCGCAAGCTTCTCATACAGCAGAAAGAACGCAACAGATACCGCAATGAATTATGGGAAACTCCTGAGTTCAACGAACCTATTTTTCACAAAATATATAAGTCTAAAAGCACCTCTTCAATTCAAAACTTCGGTCACAGCCAGGTGTCACAAATGGGCTGCAACTCACGATCATACAGTTTTTTTTTTTTAGACAAAACGTGCTTTTAGACTCCGTCTGGTTCGGCTTGCCTACCGACTGTGAACGCCCGCAACACTGCCAACATCGGAACTATTCAACAGTCGAAAAAGCAAAACACCAGTCCTTTCTTTGAAAGGTGCTAGTGACTTACGGGTTTCTGGACTTAATGATGTCCTTCAACCACCAGACGGGCACAAATGTGGCGAATAAAGAAAATACTTTTTTGAATACAGGAGCTCAAAGCCAAACGTAAGCTTCGAGAGTCGCTTCAAGATCGATCGACCATCCTTACTTTCCCGCTTTGATTTGAATATGACATCATGGACACGTGATAATTCCTATGAAAAAGACTCTTTTCCAGATCTCTTCCGTAGTTAGCGCGAAAGTGCTTTCTGCTAACGTTAACAAGTTAAAACTCTGGGCGTTATATAATTACCTCAAGGTACTACTACCTAAAATTACCTCGACGCTTACTTACAGTGCATTTTAACTGTTAACTGTTAACTGTGCATGTTAACATATGCAATCCCAGTCGTTTTCATCGTTTTCGAGCGTTTTAGTGTGAAAACGATACAAAAACGCTTTTTGCTTCGTTTTCGCCAAGATGAAAACGGAGACTTCTGAAAACGCATTTCACGGACGGGGCCTTAGTGGCAAACAGGACAGGGGCGTACTCAAAATAGTTCATAGACATTCAGGAAGAAAAAGTTTTCTCCAAGTGAAATTTCAACTAAGTAAAATAGCACAAACTTCAACTAATCCCTCGACTCTCCCTGGGCAAGACCTCTCCCCTCCCTGGGCAAGACCCTCCTAAAAGACAGGGGGGTAGGGGTTTATGTGGGAATGCCACAGGCTACGGCTTACAAAAAAAAAAAGCACATTCCGACCTTGTCATTCAAACAGTGACTTATTTTTCTCCCAGAACGTGGAAAAAACTCAACAATAAACAGATGTCAGTTTAAATCTTACCATGGCCCGTAACTGATATTAGGCCTGTCCCGATTGTGCTCGTAAAATGCTGGAAAGTTGTTCCAAAAAGTTGCTCAAAAATTGCCAAAAATCCAAAAAGTTGCTAAAATTTCAAAAGTTGCTGCCTAAATTTCCTGATATTTTTATGTAAACGTTAATTAAAAGCTAATAATTGCTAACATCGGTCAAGAAAAATAGCTTGAAATTTAGCTATAAAGAGGATACTCTTAAGTCTAACGGAACAAAACACATGGTTCATTTGACGTCTTGCCCAACGAAACTAGCTCTACTGATTGCATTCTCAGAGTCTAAAACCATATGAGAAATCAAAAGTTAATACACAGAAACATAATTTTATAAACAGAAACTAAAAATCTCGAGACCACTCTTGACCGAGATCTTTGGGCGAAACTAAACTTTTCTCACATAAAAAGTATATTATTAGAAGACATATTATTAGGAGATATTATTATTATTATTATTATTATTATTATTATTATTAAGAAGTATATTATTAAAATGCATCTTATTTTATTGAGATAGGTATTTCCTTGCAGCCCGAAACGAGAACGTTTGGTCTGAAGCACTGTACACGTTCTCTTGCGACGCTTGTGCGCAATCGAAGAGTTTAGATTTTCATTGGAATCTATGGGAATTAATTCTAAACTCTCGCTCTCGTTCTCGCTCTCATAAAGTTTGAACTATCTACGCTCTCGCTCTCGTTATTTTAATCACATTCGAATCGATCAGATCCATTGAGTTCTGCATTAAATTAAAGTTTTAATTTATAAAGTTGTTCTGCTTCACATGATGGAATGTTTGACTGAATTTGATAACAATAGGTGACTTGATAACAATAGGTGAGAACAATAGGTTATAACAATAGGTGGTTTATAACTCATAAAAATTCATGAACTTGTGTCACCTGAGCGCCGTAGCTCAGGTGATTGGCCATTGGACTCCGAGTCAGACAGAGGGCGAGGTCGCACGTTCGAACTCGCGGGGTGGCGGGAAAAAGGGAAAAAAAGGGGACTGGTACCAGAGGGGGTAGGGTAATGTAGGGTAAGGTAAGGTAAGGTAAGGTAAGGTAAGGTAAGGTAAGGTAAGGTAAGGTAAGGTAAGGTAAGGTAAGGTAAGGTAAGGTAAGGTAAGGTAAGGTAAGGGTAGAGGGTAGAGGGTACGGCCGTACGGGGGGTAGAGGGTAGGGGGTGGACTAGCCTGCGAGCAAGCTGTGCTGGGTTAAAGGGGATTGGGGAGGGAATGAAAGGGCCTCCCTAATCCCCCTTAACCCAGTACAGCTTGCTCGCAGGCTAGGGGTTTTGCTTTTTTTTTCTATTGACGTTAATTGTAGATTTGCACAGTTTTAAAACGAAATGTTGTATTTAATTGTTTATTTAATTTTATTTATTTTTAAACTGTTTATTGATTTTGTTATTCAATAACATTTGTATTACTTTTCATCGTTTATTAGTTTTATTGTTATTTATTGTTTATTATTTTATTAATAAGAAAAGACAACAACCTACTATGTGAAGTCCACTAATTACCAGCATTCGTTTTACAGCATTCGAAACAAACAAACGAACGAGATAAAAACAGAAATACATACAATGCGACGCTATAAATAATTTGAAACTGGTCTCACTAGAATAGTCAACAGATCTGATCTGGCCATAAGAAAAAAGAGCTCGTAGAACCTATTCTAAATTTATATTATTCTCAAACGAAAGTTAAAATGAACAAGATCACTATATTCTGACTCACGACCGTTAACCACTTTGACGATCGGAAGTTTAACACTTAACACTCGCGCCGAGCATAAGCTATATTCACGAAATTCAGATGGAAGGGCTATAGTCTTATGGAAAGTGTTTTGCTGAACTAGTTCAGCAAAAAAAGCAAAAGCTATTTTCCTTGCTAACAATTCCAAAGCGTGAAAAACGTGAAAAACATCCGCTGTCAACAAGACGCGTGATGTTTGAGATCTAAATAGTCAAATTGCCGAGCAAAAAGTGTTTTCTACCGATAAACCACATTCTTTTGCTAAAACACACAGTGAAAATGCGTTTCTTTTACAAGAAAATTCAGCCAAGACTGACGGCATCTTTATGCAAAAGCTAGTAGGCTGAAATTAAAATTTGACAAACACTGAAGGCGAGGGAAGCGGTTTAAGCTTTACATATTAAAATCGTGTAACAACGCGCCAAAACTGACACGAAACGTAGCGGTTCGGCTTGATGCTAAACCAAAACACCATAGTTATTTACTAATACAGATATAACAAAATCAAGTACAGAGTCTATGGCTGCGAAACATTGAAACACTTACGGAATTTTTGGTTTTACTTCGGTGCACCTTCCATTCCGCTCGCTGACCAAGGAACCAGAATGTTTTCTGACCCTTTTCAAAGTAACGCAAAGTAACGTGACGATCTCCTACATTTCGTCTCAGGTAGAAGGATAAAAAGACGCTTCTTTCGCTGGAGATGAGCAATCTACTTTGTTGCTGAGATTACTGCCATTCCTGCCTCTTCGTTTTTGTTTTTGTTTTTGTTTTTATCGCAAGCTTCTCATACAGCAGAAAGAACGCAACAGATACCGCAATGAATTATGGGAAACTCCTGAGTTCAACGAACGCGGAATCAGCCTCCAACTGATTTTTCACAAAATATATAAGTCTAAAAGCACTTCGGTCACAGCCAGGTGTCACAAATGGGCTGCAACTCACGATCATACAGGTTTTTTTTTTAGACAAAACGTGCTTTTAGACTCCGTCTGGTTCGGCTTGCCTACCGACTGTGAACGCCCGCAACACTGCCAACATCGGAACTATTCAACAGTCGAAAAAGCAAAACACCAGTCCTTTCTTTGAAAGGTGCTAGTGACTTACGGGTTTCTGGACTTAATGATGTCCTTCAACCACCAGACGGGCACAAATGTGGCGAATAAAGAAAATACTTTTTTGAATACAGGAGCTCAAAGCCAAACGTAAGCTTCGAGAGTCGCTTCAAGATCGATCGACCATCCTTACTTTCCCGCTTTGATTTGAATATGACATCATGGACACGTGATAATTCCTATGAAAAAGACTCTTTTCCAGATCTCTTCCGTAGTTAGCGCGAAAGTGCTTTCTGCTAACGTTAACAAGTTAAAACTCTGGGCGTTATATAATTACCTCAAGGTACTACTACCTAAAATTACCTCGACGCTTACTTACAGTGCATTTTAACTGTTAACTGTTAACTGTGCATGTTAACATATGCAATCCCAGTCGTTTTCATCGTTTTCGAGCGTTTTAGTGTGAAAACGATACAAAAACGCTTTTTGCTTCGTTTTCGCCAAGATGAAAACGGAGACTTCTGAAAACGCATTTCACGGACGGGGCCTTAGTGGCAAACAGGACAGGGGCGTACTCAAAATAGTTCATAGACATTCAGGAAGAAAAAGTTTTCTCCAAGTGAAATTTCAACTAAGTAAAATAGCACAAACTTCAACTAATCCCTCGACTCTCCCTGGGCAAGACCTCTCCCCTCCCTGGGCAAGACCCTCCTAAAAGACAGGGGGGTAGGGGTTTATGTGGGAATGCCACAGGCTACGGCTTACCAAAAAAAAAGCACATTCCGACCTTGTCATTCAAACAGTGACTTATTTTTCTCCCAGAACGTGGAAAAAACTCAACAATAAACAGATGTCAGTTTAAATCTTACCATGGCCCGTAACTGATATTAGGCCTGTCCCGATTGTGCTCGTAAAATGCTGGAAAGTTGTTCCAAAAAGTTGCTCAAAAATTGCCAAAAATCCAAAAAGTTGCTAAAATTTCAAAAGTTGCTGCCTAAATTTCCTGATATTTTTATGTAAACGTTAATTAAAAGCTAATAATTGCTAACATCGGTCAAGAAAAATAGCTTGAAATTTAGCTATAAAGAGGATACTCTTAAGTCTAACGGAACAAAACACATGGTTCATTTGACGTCTTGCCCAACGAAACTAGCTCTACTGATTGCATTCTCAGAGTCTAAAACCATATGAGAAATCAAAAGTTAATACACAGAAACATAATTTTATAAACAGAAACTAAAAATCTCGAGACCACTCTTGACCGAGATCTTTGGGCGAAACTAAACTTTTCTCACATAAAAAGTATATTATTAGAAGACATATTATTAGGAGATATTATTATTATTATTATTATTATTATTATTATTATTATTATTATTAAGAAGTATATTATTAAAATGCATCTTATTTTATTGAGATAGGTATTTCCTTGCAGCCCGAAACGAGAACGTTTGGTCTGAAGCACTGTACACGTTCTCTTGCGACGCTTGTGCGCAATCGAAGAGTTTAGATTTTCATTGGAATCTATGGGAATTAATTCTAAACTCTCGCTCTCGTTCTCGCTCTCATAAAGTTTGAACTATCTACGCTCTCGCTCTCGTTATTTTAATCACATTCGAATCGATCAGATCCATTGAGTTCTGCATTAAATTAAAGTTTTAATTTATAAAGTTGTTCTGCTTCACATGATGGAATGTTTGACTGACTTTGATAACAATAGGTGACTTGATAACAATAGGTGAGAACAATAGGTTATAACAATAGGTGGTTTATAACTCATAAAAATTCATGAACTTGTGTCACCTGAGCGCCGTAGCTCAGGTGATTGGCCATTGGACTCCGAGTCAGACAGAGGGCGAGGTCGCACGTTCGAACTCGCGGGGTGGCGGGAAAAAGGGAAAAAAAAAAGGGACTGGTACCAGAGGGGGTAGGGTAAGGTAGGGTAAGGTAAGGTAAGGTAAGGTAAGGTAAGGTAAGGTAAGGTAAGGTAAGGGTAGAGGGTAGAGGGTACGGCCGTACGGGGGGTAGAGGGTAGGGGGTGGACTAGCCTGCGAGCAAGCTGTGCTGGGTTAAAAGGGATTGGGGAGGGAATGAAAGGGCCTCCCTAATCCCCCTTAACCCAGTACAGCTTGCTCGCAGGCTAGGGGTTTTGCTTTTTTTTTTCTATTGACTTTAATTGTAGATTTGCACAGTTTTAAAACGAAATGTTGTATTTAATTGTTTATTTAATTTTATTTATTTTTAAACTGTTTATTGATTTTGTTATTCAATAACATTTGTATTACTTTTCATCGTTTATTAGTTTTATTGTTATTTATTGTTTATTATTTTATTAATAAGAAAAGACAACAACCTACTATGTGAAGTCCACTAATTACCAGCATTCGTTTTACAGCATTCGAAACAAACAAACGAACGAGATAAAAACAGAAATACATACAATGCGACGCTATAAATAATTTGAAACTGGTCTCACTAGAATAGTCAACAGATCTGATCTGGCCATAAGAAAAAAGAGCTCGTAGAACCTATTCTAAATTTATATTATTCTCAAACGAAAGTTAAAATGAACAAGATCACTATATTCTGACTCACGACCGTTAACCACTTTGACGATCGGAAGTTTAACACTTAACACTCGCGCCGAGCATAAGCTATATTCACGAAATTCAGATGGAAGGGCTATAGTCTTATGGAAAGTGTTTTGCTGAACTAGTTCAGCAAAAAAAGCAAAAGCTATTTTCCTTGCTAACAATTCCAAAGCGTGAAAAACGTGAAAAACATCCGCTGTCAACAAGACGCGTGATGTTTGAGATCTAAATAGTCAAATTGCCGAGCAAAAAGTGTTTTCTACCGATAAACCACATTCTTTTGCTAAAACACACAGTGAAAATGCGTTTCTTTTACAAGAAAATTCAGCCAAGACTGACGGCATCTTTATGCAAAAGCTAGTAGGCTGAAATTAAAATTTGACAAACACTGAAGGCGAGGGAAGCGGTTTAAGCTTTACATATTAAAATCGTGTAACAACGCGCCAAAACTGACACGAAACGTAGCGGTTCGGCTTGATGCTAAACCAAAACACCATAGTTATTTACTAATACAGATATAACAAAATCAAGTACAGAGTCTATGGCTGCGAAACATTGAAACACTTACGGAATTTTTGGTTTTACTTCGGTGCACCTTCCATTCCGCTCGCTGACCAAGGAACCAGAATGTTTTCTGACCCTTTTCAAAGCAACGCAAAGTAACGTGACGATCTCCTACATTTCGTCTCAGGTAGAAGGATAAAAAGACGCTTCTTTCGCTGGAGACGAGCAATCTACTTTGTTGCTGAGATTACTGCCATTCCTGCCTCTTCGTTTTTGTTTTTGTTTTTGTTTTTATCGCAAGCTTCTCATACAGCAGAAAGAACGCAACAGATACCGCAATGAATTATGGGAAACTCCTGAGTTCAACGAACGCGGAATCAGCCTCCAACTGATTTTTCACAAAATATATAAGTCTAAAAGCACTTCGGTCACAGCCAGGTGTCACAAATGGGCTGCAACTCACGATCATACAGGTTTTTTTTTTTAGACAAAACGTGCTTTTAGACTCCGTCTGGTTCGGCTTGCCTACCGACTGTGAACGCCCGCAACACTGCCAACATCGGAACTATTCAACAGTCGAAAAAGCAAAACACCAGTCCTTTCTTTGAAAGGTGCTAGTGACTTACGGGTTTCTGGACTTAATGATGTCCTTCAACCACCAGACGGGCACAAATGTGGCGAATAAAGAAAATACTTTTTTGAATACAGGAGCTCAAAGCCAAACGTAAGCTTCGAGAGTCGCTTCAAGATCGATCGACCATCCTTACTTTCCCGCTTTGATTTGAATATGACATCATGGACACGTGATAATTCCTATGAAAAAGACTCTTTTCCAGATCTCTTCCGTAGTTAGCGCGAAAGTGCTTTCTGCTAACGTTAACAAGTTAAAACTCTGGGCGTTATATAATTACCTCAAGGTACTACTACCTAAAATTACCTCGACGCTTACTTACAGTGCATTTTAACTGTTAACTGTTAACTGTGCATGTTAACATATGCAATCCCAGTCGTTTTCATCGTTTTCGAGCGTTTTAGTGTGAAAACGATACAAAAACGCTTTTTGCTTCGTTTTCGCCAAGATGAAAACGGAGACTTCTGAAAACGCATTTCACGGACGGGGCCTTAGTGGCAAACAGGACAGGGGCGAGTAGATAGGAAATGCGGGTTTCAGCTCACAGCAGAAATACGCCCAAAAATTTACCCACCAATTCAACACATTCTCAGCTCATTCTCGGTTTCAGCTCACAGCAGAAATACGCCCAAAATTACCCACCAATTCAACACATTCTCGGTTTCAGCTCACAGCAGAAATACGCCCAAAAATTTACCCACCAATTCAACACATTCTCGGTTTCAGCTCACGTAACATCAATCACCCCAAAAAACCCCACACGTTTCACTTCTAATTTTTTCCCATGATTTCTCACACAACTTCGCTTCTTCTTCTTTCCACACAACTTCCATTCCCTCAATTGTTCACAAACATTTCAAAGTTCCACTTCCACTGTTCTCCTACAATTCCCACAATTCTACCAATTGCAACATGTTTCACCCATTGCAACATGTTTTTAATCAATTCGAACACGTTTGAATTAGGGGGCCTCGGATCCCACCGGAATCGGTGATTATTATCTACTATTAAGGTGAAAAATCTATTTCAGAAAATCCACTCCGGGAAAATAATTTTAAATCCACTCCGGAAAATAATTTTGAAAATCTATTCCGGAAAATCTATTCCTCTTCCTGCACCACATATCTTGGCCATCCTTTCAAAATTTTCATTCCCATTCCCAACAGAACATCTTCTTTCACATGAAATTTGTTCTCCAGAATGAACAACTCAACACGTTCTCCGAATTTCTCCTTCTTTTTCAGAAAGCGAACAATTTGTTTTCGTTTCTTCTCCAGCCGCTCTGCTTTAAGATCTTCTTCCGTTCTTCCCATTTTCAATTCAATCTTTTCTTTTTCAACTTCCACTTCCACTTCCACTTCCACTTCCTCCACTTCGTTCGCTTCTTCCCCAAGTCTCCAATGCCCCCAAGCCAATGTGCTAATTCCATCTTCTCTCACATATCGTTTGTCGTCACCAGCACTCAAAGCTGTCTTGTTAATTCTCTGGGTGAAGATCTCATGTTTTGAACTTCTTATGCAATTCATAATCCTCATCTGTGGGTTCTTCGTTTCCAAGCAGTCAACATAGTCTTCATGAGTGATTCGCTTTTTCACAACTCGTTTCTTCACACCCTTACATTTCTTTGTCCCACCCCCACCATGCACTTTGAAGGAATAGCACTTTGCTCTCAATCCCACAAACTCTTCAATCACTCCCCCACAAGCTTCATCTTTCATCAAACCCAATACTTTCTTGTTCATTCGCTTTATCGTTCCATCAACAACTCTGGGATGTGTTTCAGCAAACTCTGACGTGTCAAAGTGCTTTGGCACATCCTTTGCTATATCCACAAACAAGTCATCTGTTTCAATTTCATATAGCAACGAATCCGTATCTGTGAAACACAGTTGAGCTTTCTCCCATTTCTTCTTAACGTAACTGTAATGGAAGTCATACATTAAACTCTTTGAAACATCCAATATCGCTTGTCCCACATAAACTGGCTTATCAAATGTCATCTTAGTCCGTTTCATATGAACTCCCACAAGATTTTCATCAAAGATGGTGAAATGCTCAAAGTTTGGTTTAGCCACCAACTTGCAGAATTTATGTCCCTGGCACACCAGTCGCACATCTTTTCTTTTCCTGATGTTCTCCATAGTTTTCCCAAAGACTGCATTGTTCATCAACTTGAAGAAATCTTTCTCAAATGCATTTTTGGACTGTTGCCGTAGTATGACATTCTTGTCAATGAATGACTTCAACCAGCACTCTTCCCGGAACTTAACTCCTCTTCTTACTTTCTTCAACACACATCCCAACTCCAAAGCTTGTTTCAGAAGTCTTTGATGCACAACCATTTTCCGCTTATTCCTCAAGTTGGGAATTAGTTTCTCCACCTTTCCCATCATCAGTCGTTCTGGAAGCGGTGGGAAATCATTGAAATGGTCATGCAACTCTTTGGGGATATCCACATCCACTTCCAGTACGCAACTTTCATCGCTCCATCTTTCCAATTCATCTTCAGTCATCCACTGGAAGCTCCCAACTGGCAATGGATTTGACATGGCCCATGCATATAGTCCATTCGCGTCCCAATAAGCTAGATACTTTGATGGCTGATTTTCATCGAAGTCATCTCCCATGAACTTGTTGTTGGCCTTTGCCTTTCGATGGAAGATCGTTGAAACTCCTCCTCGAATTCCTCGTTCGAAGAAAAGCAGCATTTCTGGGTCGGTCAACAGTTCCAATTCCACTCCACTTTCTTTCAATGCTGCATCCCATGCCAAACCAGGGGAAGTGAAAAACCAAGCTGGATCCAAGTTATAATGAGTCCGGCACACCTTTCTGAACCTTTGAAACACATCCGTTAATAGAGTGACATCTGACATTAAATAGGCATCATGGAAATCGCCCAAGTTCTTCATCTTCATCTTTTTCCAAACTAACTTTGCATATAGATAGTCCTTATCACTAACTCCTTCATCATTCAAAGCTGAATAGAAAGCCTCCTTGTTAGGGAGATTCTCTATTTTGAACTTATTAACTGAATCCAACCACTCATAGGGGAAGATTCCTTTTCGTTTGAACCACTCCCACTGTTCACCAAATACCTTTCGAGTTTCCTTGAAATCTTCATCCTCTAAATTCTTCACTAGGTTTTCCAAAGGAGCAGCCATGAATGCTACTGAGTCTAGAAAGCGAATTTCATGCCATAACTTTTTCCCATTCACTTCCCCCACTTCTATCTTTTTGGAGAAGGAAATGTACTTCTCTTCATTATTTGGGAGGCAAGTGATATCTCCTGGCGTCAACCCCAAGCTTTTCACAATGAAGTGCGCGTCATATCCTTTCAGGTTATGGAAAAACACCGGAGTGAATTTTGGCTTTCTGAAATTCAGATTGCATGATTCATGAGCTGCTCCTCTGAATTTCCCAGTGAAGTGGCAGTGGTCTCGAACTCGTTCATCATCTACTGTAAATTCTTTTTCACAGATCCAACAACACGTTGCTTCCTCAAACTGTTTTCGTTCTTTTCTCCCAAATTCCATCCTCTTAGGGAATTTCACCTCCTCTTGGATACCTAACACAAACTGGGTTAATTCCTCAACAAACTTCTTCCCAACATCTTCTTCATTACTTTCAGCTCGGTACAAGACGGGGTCTCTCTTCACAAAGTCCGACGCTAAATGAAATGCAAAGAACAAGCCACATGTTTTTGGAACTTTTCAGTGAAAGAGTTCTCACCTGGCGGCTGCACTGATGAGATTGACAGCTGCTTTGCTTCAAAGTCAGCAAAGATCACAAATGGAAATTCCATCTTCCTGTTGTAGTTTTTGAACTTCACCACACTCCCTTCATTTGGCATGACAATTTTCACTGCTTCAAACTGGGAGCAAGACTCTTCATGCCGCTTCAACTTTTCATCATCAGGAAAGTGGTTCAAGCATCTCCGACAAAACACAACTGCACCCTTGTGTTGCGACACTTGCTTTCCTAAAAGCCGGCTGAGGCTGGTGATCAAGCAATAATGAGTTTTCTCCAGTTCATCCTCATGTTTTTTCAACCATAACAGGTCAATCTTTTGTCCATCTTTTCGGGAGATTCTTAAAGGAAAGACAGTTCCACCTTCATACCCAAAGACATTCACGGCCAATCCAGGGTTCCTTCGTTCAAACTTCCCAATGTCACTCAGGGGTGTTGGGAAAGACAACCCATTCCAATCCAACTCCCTGCTTTGTTCTCTCAATTCGATTGAGATTCTTTCAGCATTCTTTTCAACTGGGTTGAGAGCTCGTGTCACACACCACTTGAAACAACCCACATCTTCATTCTTCATGTTCACCACCGCTCTCTTATTCTTCAACCCCGCTGGAAGCTTCATCCAGGAACTTCCTTGCAGAGGCTGAAATTTAGCGAATGGAATGACCAACTGCATCACTCTCACAAATCTCCAATTCGATCCTCGCATTTGAAAAGTCGCCATGTTCTCCATCACTCTTTCAATCATCTCATCAATAGCTTCCCACCTGTCAGTGCCTTCAAGGTTTGTCAACACCCGTGAGTGAAAGTTTGCTTCTTCTTCAATCTCATCACCAGTTGCTAATTCAGTCCGAGCCATCAGGCAAGTTAAAATTAATTTGACTCTGGTCAATCGATTTTGTTCAAACAAGGTCCCAATTTGTGGCCGCACACGATTGAAAAACTCTCTGGGAAGTTCTCCTGCTCTTCCTGGAATGACCATTTCTCTCGCAAATCCATTGAATGCTGAAGCTCGTTCCACAGTTCGCAACTGAGCAATCTGTCTTCTCAAGGCTTCAACTCGTGGATCAGGCTGCCTCTCAATCTCAGCAGTTTCCAACCAATTCAACCAATCAGAAACTGTTTCAACATTTTGTTGAACGACTGAAGGAACTTCTTGAGCAGAAATCGGTCTTCTTTCCGGAATCAAAATAGGAACATCAATTTTTTTATTTTTCCAATTCAGGGGGTTGATTTTTGTGTTTTTCTCCCACAAATTCTCAATCTGCCGCTTCAATCTTTCAATCGCGGGATTCGATCTCCTCCGAACATCAACATCATCCACACTTTCCAACCAATTCAACCAATCGACAACAGTTTCCACATCTTGTTCAATCGCTCTGGGAATGGTTCTGGAAGGAAAATCTCTTCTTTCCGGAACTAAAATAGGCGCTGAAATTTTTTTATTTCTCGAATCAGGAGGGTTTTCGGGGCTTTGAAAATAAATGGGGCGCATTTCCTTTCTTTCTCGGTCCCTCGGGTTGAGATTCTTCCCAAAGTTCCATCAATTCGGCTTTGGACATTCGAGAGAATCCAACAATTCCTTCTTCACGGGCCCAGTTTTTCAAATCTCGCAGATTCATTTTATTTGGAAAAAATAAAAAAAAATATTTCCCCAAATAAAATGAAGTTTTCGATTCAGGAAGAAGGAAAAGAAAAAAATATTTTTTATACATTTAAGGAAGCCAGCCAGCAAACAGGAATTCCAATTGCCAACATTTGGAGAGTTCTCAAAAGAGCAAACAAAAAATTTAAAAGGAAAGATGGAAAAGTTTTTTACATTCGGATGAAATAACAGATGAACCTTTTTTCCAAGTTGATGGAGAAGATATTTTTGATTTGGATGAACTAGAAAAGTTTAAAATTTCAAGCCAAGTTTTTATCAATCAAATCCTCAAGAAGAAAACTCATTTCCTTGATTCTGAGGAAATTTCTCATTATCTTACATGGAAATCTCCTGAATTTGTTTTCTTCATTGAAAAATTGAGTGAAAATCAGAGGGGAAAAAAAATCAAGGTAAAAAATTAACCTCATTGAAAACGTTTTTTTTTCATTTCTTTGAAATGAAAAAACTTACAAGTCTTCATTCACTTCATTTACCATTCCTCCTCAGTATCTTCAAAGTTATCAAACGCTGAAACGTTTCCATTGAATTTTGTTACAAAAACTGAATTGATTGAACATGAAATGGATTGACAGTTTCCACAAAAGATGCGAGAAATTCGAAAGATCACATGCCCTGTTAGTTTTTCTCCAATGTATCATGCGGGTCAAACCGAATGGATTTTCTTTGCCCAACTTCTCCTTCACCAAATTTCGAGAATGGAACGCTGATGTTTCCTTTTTGAGTCAACCACAACTTTCCCCAAACTTTTTCCATCTCGCTTCGATCCGTTTTAATCAGGTTGAAATCTGTTTCTGAAAAATTTCCGAATCTCCAATTTTGTCTAACAACTTTTGACTTATTCTCCATTGCAAGCTTTCTGATCTGCCCCTCTATCTCTTTCATCTTTTCTTTGATTTCAGGGGGTGATTGATCTAGATTGATTCCCAATGAAAATCCGTTTTCATTCTTATGAATTTTGAAGACGCATTTCTCAAGTTTGAGAGTGATTGGTCTTTCTTTGAACCGGAGAGGGATTTCAACAAATGGTTGTATTGTTTTTTTCATTTGCGGTTCTTCGGTTGTGATTTGGTTCGTTTTCAATTCCTTCAACTCCATTTTATATGGAGTAAAAAAAAAAATAATTTTTTTTCTTATTTAAAAATGGAAGCAGAAGATTTCGAAAGAATGATGGAAGACAGTGATTATATTATAGAATTGATGAATCTCAATTTTAATGACGATTTTGCAATAAAAATTTTACTTGAACTCGAAAAATCAGGTCATCACCCAGAAGATTTTCTTGGGGAACTTTTAGATTTTTGATTTTAATGGAAATGATTTTGAAGAAGATTTCTCAGCAGCAGAAGTTGTTGAAATGATTATGGAACCAGATTTTGGTTCGCTTGGGAATGTGTGATTTCACTCCATTTGGAGTTGAATCACTCCCGGCTCGCAACGGCTCCCTTCGGTCGCTTCGCTCACTCCCGGCTCGCAACGGCTCCCTTCGGTCGCTTCGCTCACTCCCGGCTCGCTTCGCTCACTCAACCCTCAAATTTTTTCTCCCATTCAGCTTCAAACTTTTCCAAATCCAACCCCAAATCAATCACAATCCCATCAATCGCTTCCATTGAAAACAAAAATTCATCCCTGTCGAATTTTCCTCCCGCAAAGCGAAGCGCAAATCACTCAATGTTTTTTCATAGGTGGTGAAAGCGAATTTCGCCATCTTAATTTTGCTTTTCAGATTCTTCATTTCATTCGCGGTTTTCAAAACTAATCCTGCTCCTGAAATCACTCCCAAAACGATTGGATTCATTGTTGTTGCCCCAGCAATCGTCCCGATTGCAACCAGACCGGAAGAGGTCAAATTCATGAGCAGATTCATTTTCTTGAATCGACCATGCGCTCGTTTCAAACACCAAAATCTTTTGTGATAAAATCGATAAAGTTTTTTGATCTCTTCCAGTTCTTCTTCCCGAATTGCGGGGTTGATGTGATTGAAACCAAAGATGTTTTGTTTTCGCGCTCGCTTCACTCGGCTCGGCTCCCTTCGGTCGCTCCCTTCGATCGCTTCTCTCGCTCTCATTTTTCTAGATAATTTCAAAAAGAAATGTGATTTGGGCCTTGTCAATATTTAATGATCGATCATCTATTCTTGCTGAAAATAATTCTCCTTCCTTATAAACAACATTTGAAAAAGAAAATAATTGAATTCTATTATCTCTGCTAACCCTCGTTCCACTTTGTGATTCTTTATCTGGGAGATATAAACTTAGTTGTGGAAAAGAAGATGTTTTCGATAAAATTTGAGAAAACGCTTTAATTAATTTGCATCGAATGGGGATGACTATATCATTGAAAAAATTATCAAAAAGTATATTTATGGCGTCTCCAGATGATTTTCTAAATCTTCCAATCAGCATGAAATTATTCTTCAAATTTGAATTGAGCAATTTGTGGCCATTCAAATCCAAGTCAGTCTCCATGACCATCTTCCCACCCTCAAAAACGAAAGGGAATCGAAGACGCTGCTTTCAACATCAGGTTGAGAACCAGCAATGCCATATATGATCAGATTTGCATTTCCTTTTTCAGCGGACTCGGCAGTGCCTCGCCATTTCAAATCCAGGAAAATAAATTCAGGTGGAGTGATCTTCCATTTGTGCATGTGGATGATGGATCTGGAATACCCCGAAAACTTCTTAGTTGATTGTTGATTGATATTCAGACTGGCGCTCACAACGTTGACGCTCACACCATCCATTGACGCGGGGAAGAATTCCACGCACACGGTAAACTCTCCCTCTGGGAGTTTGAACATATTGAATCCAAGTCTCCCATCGTATCATTGAAATGATCTTTTGTTATTTTCAAGTCATAAGCCTTCTTGTTGAAATGATGCGGTGAATTTGAAAAATCAGTTATGCCAGTTACTTCCATATCATGTTCAGAGCTGGATTCATCCACATTTTCCATCAGATAGCGGAATGCGTCCTTTGGGTGAGAGGTTGACGTGATATGCGATTCATTGACATATTCTTTAAGTTTCTCTTCTAATTCCATCGTGTGGGCTACCACACCTCCTATCTTGCCGTCCACATAAGATTTTGTGACGTGGGTTGATGCTTCAGAGTTGGCGCTGCGATATTGTTTATTTGTTGCGAATTCATATCCAAGTTTCCGGTCATTGTCCCACCTTCCAACGAAAGCTTTTTCGCGGATTGGGCATCCACATATCGCATATTTGCGCCCTGATCGGCAACTTCGGGATCTTTCACGTTAAAAATGGTGTGATTTCCCATATCCAAAGCCGTCTCCATTGGAAACGTCTCTTTGCGGCTGAGAAAGATATTTTTGGTGTCATTATAAGAAACCAGGTTGTTAGTATGCGCTCCCAAATCATGCCATGTTTGTTGTTTTGAGTTTTTCACGTTGAAAAGCCCTTTCAAATCCAGGTCCTTCGTGACTTCATGAGTTGGTTCAGGAGCATTGGGGTGGAATTTTTTCAGAGTGACCATATTCACCGCTGACAAATCCTGGTTTTCATCAGTGTCCAGATTGACGATCAATTTGCGATTCATTTCTATTTCCCCGGGGTTGATGAGTTTTTGTCCCCTGAGATCAAGATCCCCAGTCATATGGGAAGACCCATCCACCTGGAGAGAATCTGCCCGCAATTGCGTTGCAAGCGTGTCAACTTGGTGTTTGGTAATTGCATCCGAATTCCCCGTTCCTTCAGCGATATTGGTTATTTTTTTGTTTTGAAGATCGAAGTCTCCTGCGGGAGTCAGCTTGAAACCAACTCCTGGCAATCCATCTTTTCCATCTTTTCCTCCCTGGAAGTTGCTTGTTTCAGACAGCAATCCATTTGAATAACTCATTTTAAAACCTTTCATCAAAATTTTTGGCAATGAATTTCCTCGGCTTATCCACATACAGGAAAGAGAACGGATCATGCGTTGCTTTACGATAATCTTCTTTGCTGACTTGTGTCTCCCGGCAGAGAAGAGAAACTTCATTGTTGCTGGGGAATTCAAAAATGCAAAAATGTGAGCAATTCAAACGGATATCTTTGGGTGTTTGGAAATAACTTTGTGAAAGATAAATCACGGAACAATTCTTATGCCTACCCTGAATGAAATAATCAATCAATGGCTTTTGGTTCTTTTCAGAAACAAAATCATCAAAAACAACCAGCTTTTGATTATCCCCTGACAATTCAGAAACTGGGATGATTTCATCCGGGGATGCTTCCACGACGTCATACCCAGCTTCTTTGCTGATTGGGCGAAACGTTTTCAGCAGATGCTGATATTTGGTTTGGTCAAGATTTTTCGCATAGAGGAAGATTTTATCGTAGAAGAGCAGGCGGAAAATCATATCCAGGAGAACATTTGTTTTCCCCGATCCTGAAGGGCCACAGATCAACATTCTGAAAGTTCGATCCGGCATGAACGGGTGAAGTTGTTTGAAATTTGTGATTGGATCCTGACAATCATAATTTGGGATTTTCATTTTATTAATGAACATGACATTCTTCTTCTGAATATGAGACAACTTGTGAGATTCTGAGATTCTGAGATTCTGAGATTCTGAGATTCTGAGATTCTGAGATTCTGAGATTCTGAGATTATGATTCTTAATAAAATGAGTTTATTGAAATGGCAAGAAATTGCTAAAAGCAAATCTGCTTTGGGTAAAAAAATCAACTTTGTTCATGATACCATCACCCAGAAAAAGTTGGGTGAAGAGACAAGCCAAATCGGGTTTGAAAAAATGTTCAAACCCATAACAGCAAAATGATGTTATTGTATCGAATTTGAAACCCCCTCCAAGACTTAGGAAAAAGAAAGTCATTGAAGAAAAACCAGGCGTTGATTATTATCCAGACGTAGATCCATTTGAAGAAATGGATGTTGAAGGTTTATTTGATGCTGATGAGGCGGCTGTTGCACCGCAAGCAGCTAAGCAACTTCCAGAAAGACCGCCAACATATGAAGAAGTACTGGAAGTTAGAAGGTGAATCACCTATATATGAAGAGGGCGTTCCTGATTATGCTATAGAAGAAGAAGAGGAAGAAGCGGAAGCGGGAGACGAGACGAAGACGCTCAAGAAGACGCAGTTAATAACATGCTAGATAACATGGGTTTATCAAATTATGACACAACGGAGAAAGTCTTAGCTCAGCAAATGTTCGGTAGAAAAGAAAAAAAATTTCATTGAAAACAGCATTATCAAGCCGGCTTTAAAAAAAAGAGACCAACTGAACAGCCGCATCAGCTATCAAACAAAAAATTCAAAAACGGTGAAATAACGGCAGATGCATTGGCTGTGGCAGTGAAGCCAATAAAGGCTAACAGAAAAGTATTGAATGACTACATGAAATATTATAGAGGGAAACTTAAGTCATCTAAAGGATCGGGTGTCAGCAGAAGGGGTGGATCCATCCGTTTTTTCTCCAATCCCGCAGATCTCCTCCAGAAACTTGAGGTCATCGTTGGCTCCATTCTTGCTGGGAATACGAATTCGGACATCAGAAACACTGGAGTTGGCATTCTCGATCTTCTCCTGAAAGAAAACGTCATCAATCGTTCCCAGCATGAGATGCTTTTCAGAAAGTATTTCAAACTCTAAAATGGAAATCGAAAGAGAAATTGTCCTGTCATCCTTTTCCGTCAAGACTGGGAAACAAACCAGAAAATTTCACAACAAAATTCAATCGGCCCATTGTTTTGGATCCAAATTCCCAATATGTTGTTGGGTTGAACAGAATTATCAATATGAGTTTTACGTGGTATAACATCAATGCGGCATTGAAAAATCAGCTGATTAGATTCAGCTCTGACGGTGGGAAACATTTTCCGATATCACCTTTCCCGCTGGGGTTTGGGATTATTCCACTTTGAATGCGGCAATTCGAAACGCAACAGGCCCCCTCGCAGGAAAGAATGAAAAATTCCCAATCAATCTTGTTTTCTCTCCCACAACTTTCAGAGAACAATCACGCTGGAAGAAAACTGGCAACTTGATCTCGAGAAATCCAACTTTGGCGATCTCATTGGTTTCGATAAAAAGATTCTGAAAGACAAAGTCAACATTGGCCCCAGAGTTCCAAACCTCAGCCAAGATACTGATATGTTGAACGTTCATTGCGATCTCACAAGTGATTCGCTTGTGGATGGGGAAGAGAGCGATATCATCTTCTCCTTTTCAACATCTGTTCTGCAGGCCTCCTATAGTTTCACTTTGAACCCATGAGAGTGATGTTCAGCCCTGTGAATAAAAACAGAATAAGCTCCATTCGGATTTATATCACCGATGGGAAAAGGCGGATTGTTGATTTGAATGGAGCTGATACAGCATTCTCGCTTATCTTGAAAAAACAAATAAAATGAAAAGTTATGAATTCTCTCGTTTTTTCCACCCCCAGCTGGGGCGGTTTGTCTTCCGGCACAAAGGAACAGGTGTCATTGTGGACAATATTTTCAAACCAATGAGGAAGGTCGCATCAGTCGTCTTCAATAAATTCGCGAAACCCATTGCGAAAAAAGCCTTGGAATCAGGAATTTCTCACGCTGGGGATAAACTCGGCAAAAAAGCAGTTGAAAAATCTGGTGATTTGATCATGAAAAAGCTGGGAAATATGAGAAGGAAACCCTCCTCCAAAAAAGCTGCTGCTGCTCCTCCTCGACCGAAGGGAGAAAGTTCTGATGCCATATTGAACAGGTTGATCTCTGGGCAAGGAATTCGAAAAAGAAAAAAATGATTTAAAATGGCTTTTCGATCGAATGAATATCTTCAAAGAAATGAATTAGTGCGCTTCCAGCTGGATGATACAATCCGAGCTCCAGCTAATGCTCAACACCAACAAAAAAGTGGTTATAAATTCACGATTAATGACCGATCCGCATTCTATGATTGGTATAATGCGTATTTCGAGGTGCAGTTTCAACTCCAGAAAATAGCAGACGGCGCTGGGTATGCAGCAGCTGACAGAATCACAGTAATCAATGGCGCTCATTCCCTGATTAATCACCTGAAGATTAGTTCTGCTGGAAAGATTGTTTATGAGACTGATAATCTGCATAACGTTACTTTTATTAAAAATTTGCTAGAATACTCCGATGACTTCAGCAGATCAGTCGCCAAGAACAGTTTCTGGTATTTGGATACTGATGCAACAACCGCTAATACGAATGCAGGATTTGAAGCTCGCAGGATACAATCTCAAGCAGTGCAAAACAATGGAAACGGCGGTGCAAAGAACATTAACGTCATCATTCCCCTGAATCGCTTTTCCTTTTTCGAAGAGTTGGAGGATAAGATGCTTGTGCCCATGCAGCTGCAATTTGAGATTAAGCTTCAACAGGATAATGAATTAATTCATATGGCTAATGGCACTGATGCTGGAAGAGTTGTTGTGAATAGGTTTTTGCTTTGGGTCCCCAGATTGACACCCAAAGATTCTCTTTATGACAAATTTGTCAGTTCATTCCTGAAAGAAACACAATGGAAATATCTGAGGGAGATGTATTCCGAATCAGCTCCTACGCAGTCATCAGGATTCTTCCAGATATCCGCAAGTATTGACAATGTTAAGCATATTTTTGTTTATCTTAAAAGAACCAATGATGCGCTAAAGAAGAAGATAGCCCTTATCTCATGAACACTTTCAGCTGAATGCGGACAATGCAAACTCATCCTTGTCGAACTGCCGGCTGGAATATGGAAACGGAGTTTTCTACCCGGAAACAGAGTATGACAGTGAAAGCAAAGTGAGGATTTTCCAGGATGTCATGAGTTATGCAATGAGGAAAAATGACTTCAACACAGGGACACAGCTGAATCTGGCCAATTTCAATTCTCTTTTCCCGTTGATCTATTTCGATCTGACTTATCAAACTGAAAAACCAACAAGAGATCCCAAGCAGTTGATATTCAGGTATCGATTGAACGCAGATGCAGCTGCAAACTTCAATGTACATGCCATTGTTCTCTATGAAGACATGGTGAAAATCGATAAGATTGGAAATGAGCTGGTGATCGTGTGATCTGTGAAGCGAAAAAAAAAAACATATCTTGTCATTTAAAATGACAACATATCACCCATATAAAGTAAATCTGTCGGAAGGGCAAAAAAGTAAGCTGGGAAAAGCATTCCGAACAAACAATCCTGTCACCCTGAGATTGGGTAGCAAACAAACAAGCGGAAATGATGAACTGATGCTCACGGCAAATCAAATAAAACGGATTGGAAAAGCCGCATCTCAGGGAAAGGGAGCTGAGATCAAAATCTCGAAAACGCAAATCCGAAAAGTGATGAAGCAAGGCGGAAGTCTTTTCTCTGCTATTGTTCCCCTAGCTCGTTCCCTGGCACCCACCCTGGCAAAGACACTTGGGCTGTCAGCATTGGCTGGTTTGGCGAGTGAAGGAGCGAGTCAAGTCGTGAAATCAATCAGTGGGAAAGGAGCAGGGCAAGTGGGCGGATTTCTCATTCCCCAATCCAAAATTCAGAAACTGATTGACAATAAACATCTGTTGACAAATAAACAGAAACAGGATATTTTGTCTGCCCTGAATTCAGGAGGACAGTTGGTGATGAAACCATCCGCAAAACAATCTGGTGGGGCATTGGGAACAATTCTGGCTTCCATTGGAATTCCACTGGCACTTGACATGGTAAAAAACATGTTTGGAAAAGGAGCGCCTAGAGTTGGTCGCCCCAAAGGAAAGGGAGCGCAGCGACCGCGACTGAAAGGAGAAGGTGCACCAAGATTGGGGGCGCATCCGTTTCAACCTCCCCCATTCATCGGAACCTGGGGACGAAAAATTGGGATGGGAAAAAAATCCAAAAAAGGAACGGGACTTCTGCTGGGGGAAAAAAGTCCATTCAACAACATCCCAATTCTCGGGGCGATTCTTTGAAGCGAAAGCTGAGCGAAGCGAAACCCAAATTCGTGAACAAACCCCTGAGCAACCTTGATCTTCTCCAGTGGATTGATTTTCTGAAAATTCCCAATTTCAAAGGGATTTTCGCCAGGAATGAAGCCATGCCCCGAGAACACAGCCCCTGCATCATCAATCTTGATTCACTTGAAAATGCTGGAACTCACTGGGTGTGCTGTGCCCCCGGACAGAAATTCACGTGGTATTTCGACTCTTTTGGGATGGGATTTCCCCAGGAATTCAAAAGTTCCAAACCGGTGATTTGGAACAGCAGTCAGTATCAAAACATCAACAGTGTCCTTTGCGGGTATTATTGCTTGTATTTCCTCCATCAATGGTCGCAGGGGAAAGATTTCTATGATATTCTCAAACCTTTCAGTCTGACTGACTCGGGGGAGAATGAAAGATTCATAAAAGAATATTTCGATTGAAAATGAAGTCATATTGCGTGAAAGAGAAAAAACAAACTGAATGCGTGCAACCATCTGGATATATGACTGCGAAAAATGGCAGAAAAATGTGGTTTTGCCATTGCGCTTCCTGCGGAATCAAGAAAACAAGATTTGTGAAATCGGGAAACTGAGTCTGCCCCACAAGGTGGGGGCGAAGCGAAGCGAGCCGCGGAGCGAAGCGGAGCTGGCATAGGTGAACTTGCGCTGACTGGCGTGGCTCATGCGCTGCCTTGGATTGGGAAGAAGACTGTTGAAATGGGCCGTTATGGAGCCAGTGAATTATTGCGAAACAAAAACACTCAGAAAAAAGCATTGGATTTTGCCCTGGACAAGATGAAACCATTTCTTGCCAAAACTCTTCCGATATGCTGAATCAACTGAGTACGGCGATCCGGCCAAACAGAAAATATAAGACAGATCGAGCAGATTTGGATGGTCGTGGGTTGGATGTTCATTCCCTGATTGGGAAACTGCCAAGGCCAAAGAAAGGATTCACTTTACCTGGACATAACTTCACCGGCCCTGGAACCCATTGAAAAACAAGTCAGATTCGATGAAAAGGGAAAGATTCTTGAAATCTGGCAGCAACCCACAGGAAAAACAGACGCAGTTGCTATGCAACACGATGTGGATTATTCAGTCTGCGCGAAACAGGCGGATCCACGCAAATGTAAAAATCAAGCAGACAGGAAAATGGTTGCCGCTCTGGACGCGATTCCCTGGAAAGAAAGACAGTGGGGCCATGCTTTGGCGAGAAACACAATTCAAGCAAAACAGAAACTTGGGCTCGGCGCCCCAAAAAACGGGAAAAGATTTTGAGTGAAGGCCAGTGGACTCAAAATCTGGCAAATGAATTACCGGCCAATCAGGCGGCGCTTTCCAAAACGAAGAGTTTTGTCATATGGGATTGACAACATCTGGGCGGCTGATCTGGTCGAGATGGGGAAATTTTCGAGGTGGAATAAAGGGATCAGATACCTGCTGATGGTGATCGATGTTTTCTCAAAATTCGGTTGGATTCGTCCCCTGAAAGACAAACGAGGTCAAACAGTGGCTGATGCTTTCCGAGATATATTCAAGGGGCGAAAACCGAAAATGCTCTGGACTGACAAAGGGTCTGAATTTTTCAACGCAGTGATGAAGGATTTGCTTGGCGAAAATGGGATACAATTGTATACAACGGAAAATGAAGAAAAGTCATCTGTTGTTGAGCGCTGGAACAGGTCTTTTAAGGAGAAACTCTTTAAAATGTTTAGCGCGAACAACAATACAATATACTGGGACAAACTTGGCAAATTACTGGATGAATATAATCATCGTTTTCATTCGAGCATTCGGATGAGTCCCGCAGAGGCGAGCAAACAGGAAAATGAGAAAAAGGTTTTCGCTAATTTATACGGAGATTTAATTTATGCTAAACACAACCCGGCAAAATTCAGGGTTGGCGACAGGGTGAGAATTTCAAAGTTTAAACGAAAGATATTTGACAAAGGTTACACGTCGAATTGGACAGAGGAGATATTTGTGATTGACGAAATAAAGAACACAAACCCTGTAACGTATAAATTAGTTGATCTGTTGGGAGAAAACATCACTGGATCATTTTACGAGGCGGAACTTCAAAAGACAACGCAAGATGTGTTTCGAATTGAAAAAGTTATTCGCCGCGATAATAAGCGAAAACTCGCGCTTGTAAAATGGAAAAGTTACCCTGACAAATTTAATTCTTGGGTTCCATTGAGCGATGTGGGAAAGATATCTTAACAGTTTCGAATGTTAAACTATATGTTATTCCAAACTTCCCTATCATTTTGACAAACCTGTTTGATAATTTTTAAGTTTTTAGCAAAAAATCTCTGCGGCAACTCACACATTAAAAGTCTTGGGTAAGTTGTAGCAAGTTCATAAAAAGCCATCAAAAACTTCGCGTGGGAAGAAGAGATATCCAGAGTTTTTCTCAAGTGGAGTCTAAATCCTTCCGGTGTTGAGGCTGATCTTAAGGCCACAAGTAAATCGCCTTGAAGTGCTGAATAATACAAAATATCACGATGCGAGTTCCCAATCGCCTTCGATAAAAGATTAATCGAGTCAACACAGTTCTCTGGCGTCTCCCTCTTGATTTCGATGCCATGATAACACTTCATTCTTTCATGGTTAACTGCTAACTCCAATGTCTCCTTCACTGCAGCATATTGATCACGTTGTGGTTCTTTATCGCTTTTTGCCAATTCAGGAAATCGGTCAATCATGATTGCCTTCTCTTCCCCAATAAATTCAGCAGCATC